>JAWWEQ010000031.1:513653-528865 GCA_035583055.1 Torymus tubicola
ACACCACCGAGAAGCAAGAGAAAGCACTAAAACACTTTAAAAACACTATTTTTTTGCGAGAGCACAAGCAAGCACGTGTGTCACACTTTTCCCGCCAAGCGGACCCGTTTTTGTTTCAATACCAGCAATTCAAACTTGCCGCCACCTCGCGCATGCGGACTGCCTGTTGATCAGTTGATTGGCCCGTAAGGACTAAGGACCAGACCGCAATAAATGCAGTCACACCAGCGCCACTCCAAAGGAAAGAAGAAGAAGAAGATTAGCCCATTTTTGAAAATACCAAAAATTCCAACAAATCAGCAACGTGGTGTACAAGAATGACGGGTACACGGCGCATCTTATGTGGATAGTGGAATGTGGAAAGCACAGCGTGGCGTATGGCGTGGCGTGGCGTGCAGCGCAACTGCGTGTTCCTGACAATTTGACAAAGACAGAATAATAGATAGATCTATTCCGTTTATGTAAGACAGAAACAGACACAGAGAGATGTTGTCCAGAATAGACAAAGCAGAACACACGTACAGAAAGGGCCCAGCTCGTGATGCTTAAGTATATCTCCAAATATATATGTATAGATTTCCCTAAAACGAAAAGAACGCTATAAGTATAACTTAGTTTATAGTTGAGAATATTGAGTCTCAACTTGAGACTTTAACTTTATAGAGTGTCATCAGTTGTATTTGAGACTATATAGATATTAAACGCGTGAAAAACAATGTCGATGTCAAAGACGACCAATACCTACAACCGTCAAAATTGGGAAGATGCTGTAAGTATATTAACAGTTATAAACTCGACAAAATTAGTTGATTTTACAAGAAAATAATGATGAACTAACCTAACCAATAAAAATTAATCTTTTTCGCAGGAATTTCCAATTCTATGTCAAACATGTTTGGGAGACAATCCTTATATTCGAATGGTAAGTCTTGTAAAAAATTCTTTTTTACTTTCATAATAATAAAAATTAATTTGTTACAATATTAATGTGATTAATCCCCTGCATTTATTTATATGACTCCGATATGCATTTGTGTCTATTGATCAGTTGAAGTAATGATAATGTTTTCATTTTTTGTTTTTATTCAATTTTCATTTTCTAATTATTATGTATGTTTTGTTACAGACTAAAGAAAAATATGGCAAAGAATGTAAAATTTGTATTCGACCATTTACTGTATTTAGATGGTGTCCTGGTGCAAGAATGCGTTTTAAGAAAACAGAAGTTTGTCAGACGTGCAGTCGGCTGAAAAATGTGTGCCAGACATGTTTGCTGGACTTGGAGTATGGTCTCCCAATCCAAGTCCGGGATGCAGCACTCAAAGTAAAAGATGATATCCCAAGATCAGATGTTAATAAAGAATATTTTGTGCAGAACATAGATAGTGAAATCAGCAAGCTAGACCCAACTACTCCAGCAGGATCTGTTGGCAAATCTGCAGCTGCTTCAGATCTATTGATGAAGTTAGCAAGGACTTCACCTTATTACAAACGAAATCGTGCACACATTTGCTCTTTTTGGGTGAAGGGTGAATGTAAGCGTGGGGAAGAGTGTCCTTATCGACATGAGAAGCCCACAGATCCAGATGATCCATTAGCAGATCAAAATATTAAGGACCGCTATTACGGTGTTAATGATCCTGTAGCAGATAAATTGATGCGACGTGCAGCAGCAATGCCAAAATTAGAGCCTCCAGAGGACTCAACAATCACTACATTGTATGTAGGAAATTTAGGGGAAATTGTTGATGAAAAAATTTTAAAGGATCACTTTTACCAGTACGGTGAAATAAGATCCATTACCATTGTTGGCAAGCAACAATGTGCTTTCATACAGTACACGCAAAGATCTGCAGCAGAAACAGCGGCAGAAAGAACATTTAACAAGTTAATCTTGGGAGGTAGAAGATTAACAATAAAATGGGGTCGATCACAAGGCCGACAAACAGTGTCTGCAATAGAAGGTGTGAACACTGAAGTATTGAAGCCTGTGCCTGGTTTACCTGGAGCTTTGCCACCTCCTCCTGAAGTTACAAACAATTACTTTAATTTACCAGGCATGCTACCATCCCAAATAATTCCACCCCCACCAATGCCACCATCAGCCTTTATTTTTACACCTCCTATAGCTCCAATTTTTCCTCCCGGTACATCAACCCCTATTCATTATCCAAGTCAAGATCCATCACGAATGGGAACTTGTCAAGGGGTTGGAAAACCATGGCCAGAAGAAAATTAAAAAAGACTTTAAAAATATTATATATATTTACCTAATACACACAGAAGGGCACTGAAAACTATTGCCCAGAAAGACTTTTAATACATGTATATAACGTGTGATTGTTGGATGGTCTGGAAAGTGTTAAAGAAGTTAATACAAAGTGTAAGATTTTTTGTACATAAATGAGATTTATAATACTAGAATAATATTATTCTAGATTATAGCAAGTATTTATGGACTAAAAACTATATTGTTAATAAAAGTATTTTTTTAATATTTCTCATGTTTAATATTTTTTTAGAAAATTATACTGTGACTTAATTAATATTGGTATAAATTATTATAAATAAAAATTAATCAAGTTAAGACTATTGAATATTCATTTATAATTTATTGATCTATAAAACAACAATTTGTCAAAAATATTGTAGTTACATAGATGATTCAGTTTTCTTACAATGTAAATCGCTAGCTTTCTTACAATTTAAACAAATCTAAATATCATTGAGTCATAAAATCATTAAATTCTACCTATGAATTTTTATATCTCCTAATTTGCTATCTTTGCCTTGTTTTTCATCTCTTAAATTTCAAAAATTTTATCATTTATTTCTATTGGCTTACTTTTCAGTTATTGATATAAAGAGTCTTTACATTTTGTACATATATTGAGTAATAATGAAACATCTTAAAAAAAATAGTAATATTTTCAAATATGTAAGCTGTAGTACAAAAATTTTATCAAATAGTTAAAGTAACAGTAAAGATTAATTCTTAAAGATTTTTTTATTATTTTTTTTCAATCTGGTAATCATATTACTAAGATCTACTTCACAAAGAATACAATATACAGGTAGGCACTTTAATATTTCTGACTCGATTATTATTTTGTAGACAAACATTTGTACATTCTATTTACTAATAAATAAATTTAACGAAAAGTCACTATGAACAAAGATATGAAATATTCATTTTAAGTTTATTATACTTTATTTTAAGTATGATAAACGTTTTTATAATTTTTCAAAGTGACAGATACATGTACAACTCCAACAGTGAAATAAAGTTACGAATATATTATATTTTTGTTTTCCTATAAATTTAAATATTATCATGTTATCGTTTTATTTAGTTTTATAAAGGTAGTATTCATTGAGCAAAATGAAGAATTATCAAATTTATTAAATACTTGCAAAATCAGAGAATCACTGTCTTTCATTAAAATACGGAATAAACATGTAAAAAATAACGAAAAATATTGGATTGTCGAATAAATTTGAATTTATTTAACTCACAGGTTGGAATGATTGTAAAATATTTGAATATTTGGCTCTAAGTAAATGCTTTAATTTTTTTATTTAAAATAAGATTTCGTTGTTTAATTATTTGAGTCTCTTATAAAACCACGATGTTTACGAGACGTAATTGGTCTATATCAGACTATTAGTTTAAAGTTATGAAGAATGTATCAGAGGACTTTCATTATTATTATACAAAAAAATTCATATTATAAGTATTTAGATACATATTTATTATTTACAAATCCTAACTCCTGTGGGAAATTAGAATGCTGCCATTAGCTAAACGATTTAACTATACGTATTCCCTTTCTTTATACTATATACTTATTATCAATCATTTTTCCATAATTTCTAATGAAAATACTATATATTTGATAGAACACTTGTGTATAAAAATTTTATTAAAAACATTATTTCGTATATTGTTAAAATCTGTAATTTAGTTATACTTTTGTCGTAATTCGATTCGATCGTGATTAAAAGTAAAAACTTTACTATAGACGATCTACATATGTAGACGTAGCTGTAATACATAAAAGAAATACTTTTAAAAATACATTTTTTCTTGATTGCATATACTTAGTAAAACTGAAATTTTAAATAAAATTACATAACTATATGTGAATTTCTGTGTATTATGAAAATATGCGAAACATTCATATATATTGAGTTCCAAGTACAAAAAACAATATTTTTTAACAATAATGACGAAAAACATACATATTTTTTCGTAATGCATTCTCGATAAAATTAATCAAATGAATTTTAATAATAGTGTTATCGAACAAGGATATTGATAATTATTGACACATTTTTAGTAAATCTTTGAGTTGATCATGTTAGAACGAAATTAACTTGTACAAATTTAAATCATTCAAGGCGTTAGTTTTTAGTCGACAATAAAAAATTAATATAATTCGCCACTTATATATAAGTATACAATTGCTCTCTTACTTCGTCAGTGCAGTCAGTAGCACACACGTAACACAATCGAAAACCTTGTTAAGTATCTATTAAGCGCGGCATCGCTACGCAAAGTGACGATGAGGAATTGGTCCATTGTCGTGGCGGCACGCTTTTCGTTTCCAAGGATAAGATTCAGCACTGTATCAAAGGTCGAGAGATGCATCTGAATCATGATGGTGATGATGATGACGAGGATGATGCAGCTGTGGAAGCTGCAATGGGGGTTGCTGCTTCTGACGGTGTCTCGCATCATCAGCTTCCTCGTCGTTGTACAGTAGCGGCTCTTCTTCCACCGACATACGCACTGCAAACAAAAGCTCTCCTCATGCACACAAGACATTTTTTGTCCTGATCTCTATTTATTTTGCTCTACAGTGCAATAACCAAATGCCTGCTGAAATTCTTCGAGTGAACTTGGATTGTTCACACGTGTTTTACTACACACCTGTTGTTTCAGAATAAGTGCATGTGTGAGTGTACATTTCTAAAATACATTCCATATTAAAACAATATCCATAAACACATATTTTGTAAAATCTATAAAATATCACTAGAAAATATTTTTTCAAAAAATATAAATTTAAATGTATAAATTTAGAAAATTACACGAGCACGTTCTGTTCATTTCGATATTTAAAAATGTATATTTAACATAAATGAAAATAATAACTATAATAATATCACGTTTATATCAAATTGGTATGACAATGCTTCTTATTATGTGACATTAAAATCATTCAAAATTTTAAATTTAATAAACCATTGTATTTTTTACACATAACGAGCACGCCTAAGAAAGCAGAAAATATATTTTGTTATTTTCAAATGATGAAAATTAAGCAATGAATTAAAGGGATATTGGAATAGTTAATATTTTATGATTTAAATTTATGTTTATTAGTCACATGTATTTATATTTGTGGTAATATTGGACATCATTAATACTATATATATATGTAATCGTCGGCGAAATATAATAGTTTATAAGGAAAAAAACGACCTGTATAATTATTATCAAATTATTATTATTTATATTATTTACACAAATTCAATCAATTAAATATTTAATCTACAATATCCCTTTATAACAGAAGTATTATGTCTGTAAGCAATACCAATTTATGCAAACCTGTATATTAGTACTAAGTTAGTTTCAAAGTTAAGTAAAATAAAACAACGAAAGAATCTTTTTTAAAATTTTTTCGTAACATGCATATGCACGAGCTCCAAAACAATTTTTATAGTAAATCCATGCGATACAAAATATTTACGTACCTAATAGATTGGTGAACTACGCGACCTAATATGCAAAAAAAGTATACAGCCTTTTTTTGTTTTATTTAAATAGTGAGGAAAGGATATTTTTATTTATCTTTTAATGAAAAATACTTTTTAATTTATTTATCGCACAACATGCTTTATTGGAGCTCGTTACCACATCCGATCGCTCGATACTTTATTATACAGCTTGTATATTCTATATATTATTTTATAAAAGTTTAAAAGATGCTTCGCACCTTGGTTCTAAATATAAACTTAGTTAGCAACAATGTTACAGTATCGTCTTTCAGTTTTTTTATTTTATTTATTTGTGGTCTACCTAGTTTTGTCGATCGATCGGTTCCAAAAACACTAATCTATTATTTGTAAAATGAGTACTTGTTTTATAGAAAATTAGTATGTACAAGCTGTGAGACAAAACAGTGAAAGATAAAAGGAATAAAAGACAGAAAAGTGTGCGTTTAATTATAGTGAAAATAATATTCTTTTCTGAAAATCAAACGGTAGCAAATTGTCGCTGACATTTTCGATATTTAGACCGTAACTTACGCAAGAACTAGGCGACAATAGTATGTTTGCAATTATATTGATATCCTACACGCCTTCTATTAAAAGTCTTAATATCCAACATTGGTACAATTATTTACATGTTGTTATGCTTTTTTAAGAAAATATAAAGATGCCTTTTTGAGATCATCTTTCTTCCACAAAAACAGAAAAGCAAAAATAGCAATATTTACAAAATATTCAATTGTGAAAAGTAAGTCGGCTCCTTACGTAAACTAGTTAACACAAATTCTTCAAAACTTAAGGATGCATAAATAAAATTCATTGTACTTTTGGCCAGTAAACTAAATAGGAGCGAATAATATTTTTCTATAGCAGAAGATAAGCGAGTTGATTGGAAGCGACTGTAGACCAAAGTATAAGACTCGTTCTTGCAAATAATAAAAAGATACTTAAAGAATCTCCTATAAAGGGCATTTCACGAATTTGAGATTCGGTGGACGATGTATTTTATATGAAGCTACGCTGTAACGCGTAAGCATTAACCGCATGAGAAAGATCGTGTGATTTCGTTCCAGGTAAAAATAAAATAGTTAATGTTAGATTTTGAAAGTCGCCACCTTCACCAATAATGCTCACTTATCCATTGCAAATAACAGTCTTATTTTAAATTCTTAAAAAATGAAGAAAAAAAGAAAAAATCATTCACTGGTCATTCAATACAACTTTCATTATAATTGATCATTTTGTAATGAAATGAAAGAGCGAATGAAATTTTTATTTTGGTGCTATTTGATTGGAAAGTGAGCATGATCGATTACAACAATGAATGTACAGTTTTCTTTTGTTATTAAATTTATGTACACGTATCACGATAATTAACGCTTTCATTCTTTTACTCGATTTCACTTTTCCCACTTCTCTACTCTTTTTAAATGGCGAGTAGTGCATTCATTATTACAATCGCTCCCTAATGTTTCTTTGATAACCTTCTACTCTGAGATCTGGTAGTAATTGTAGTACCATTTTTCTCACTAGCACCTTGTGCACTACCACTGCGTTGATTCTGGTGCAAATGATGATGGTCAATGATAGGTATCCTAAACAATTGTATGTTCAAATGGTCACATATCTCAGTGCAAACTTGTGCGCTATAGCGAAGTAAATCCAGGGTAACCCAAATCTGTAAAAAAAATTCCATTTATAAGTATCTTTATAAATTTTATATTATTTATAATTATTTAACAAATAAATAATGTGGTACTAACAGTAAAATGTATTTATTTGTTATAGTCTGTGATGTAAATGGATCTTATAAAAAAATAATATTCAATACTCAGAATTAACGATTCTGGCATTAGTATTAAAATGTACTATTTTGAAGATAATCAACCAATAAAAATTAGTTTTAAAAGTAGCAAATATTTTAATGAACACGTACACACACCATTACTAATGATATTGAATGTTCAAAACTTATATTTATTAAATTTTTCAAATAAAATACTAATACAGAAAATACTTACAAAACACAGCCAAAGAACATAATATTCTTTGATGAAAAAGTTGAAGTACTGGTTAAGAAACAGCATAGCTGGTCCTATCAATGAACTATCTAGATACTGCATCTCATTTTTCGTCATATGAGCAACCTGATAAAAATTGTAATACATTTTTTAATTTAAATAATATGATAAACTCTTATTTTAAAAATATTTCAAAGCAGTATTTTTGATTACATACCACAAGACGATTTGTCACTTTGGCAGCTACCATTCCAAATGAAAGTATGTACAGTGCAGGATGATTTTCATAAACGTTTTCAGCACTTTTCCTGTAGATTATGTAAGCTGGTACAACAACAAAGCTGAAGGGTATGATCGGTGATAGAACAGATGTTCCCTAAAAATGTTGTATAATTTGAAATATGCTTATCCATACAAAATTTAAATTATTAATCCATTATAAATTTACAATTATATATTGATATTTATGTTTATTATATTAAATTTTTTTTTAATCAATTTAGATTTTACTTTCTATAACTGATAAATTTATAATGAATAATTATACAAGGAAATCAATGCACACAAACATTAGTATACGTTAATAAGCAGAAGAAAACACAACTGCACATAAATGGTAATCTACATAAATACACATATCATCAATTTATTTTCCCATTTAACCAATTCAAAATACTTATCTTTAAATGGATAAATAAATTGATATCATAAGACGAGAAAATTTTTCTTTCATAGCATGCACAGTAAAAAGATAGTTTTTGACAAATACATGCACTCATGCAGTAGCACCCAAACATTATGCATCTTATAAAGTTAAAGCTTAGTAATTACGTGAATATTTACGAAATACGCTAAATTTACATAACTATTAGCTCATTATAACACACAATAGAAAAGGAAGAATTAAAAAATCATAAAAGAAATAAAAGAAATCAATACAAATATGAAAGAAAAATTAGATGACAATGATATGAATGATTGTAAAATATTTGAAGATTTAAACCCATATCTAAATAAATTAGTTTGACTTTTCATTTCTGAAATCATACAAATTCTGAAAACATTTTAGTTATATCTTATTGATTCTTGAGAACGCATATGATAGTACATTACGATACATGTGCCTTAAGTAGCCCATTATTACACGGCGTAATATTAGCGCCCGAGCGGAGCGGGTTACTTGGCACGAGTATCGTACAGGATTTGTTTGCCTAGCGCGTCAAAAGTACCACTTCTACACTGGTACCCGATCGTAAAAATTGTACTTTTGGTCTTGCTAGGCAAAAGAATCGTATATACACCACGGGAGCAAACAAAGAACGCCTCAGATCGCATGATTATCACCCTCACCTTCGGCTCAGATGATAATTTACATGCGATCTGGGACATTCTTTACTTTTACTCCCTAGATGCATAATATACTATTATAGCACGGCCTGCCTAAGATCTCCGTCACGCATATCCGTGACCGAGCAGGTCATTATTGCACCGCGAGGATAGCGCACGAGCGCAGCGAGGAAATCGTAAAAAACTGTAGGAAACCGTATAAAACTGTAGAAAACCGTTCCAATTCGGACATATTTCGTACGGTTTTGTACGGTTTCTTACGGTTATCTATAATTTTCTATGATTCATAAAATTCTTCAAATTGGTACCTAAAATTGAAACGTATCAAAACGCAAGAAAATGTACAAAAACATAACCAATATAAAAAAACGTACGAAAACGAACATTTCCGTAAGTTTTAATGAATCTTACAGTTTCCTACAGTTTTGTACATTTATTTACAGATTCGTACAAGTTTATACATTTTTATACATTTTATTACGATGGGTAAATTTTTTGAGTATATAAAAAATTTTTCTTGTCAAAATAATAAATATAAAAAACTGTACGAAACCGTACGAAAACGTAGGAAACCGTAGCAATTAAACATGCATATTCAACGAAATATGTCCGAATTGGAACGGTTTTCTACAGTTTTGTACGGTTTTGTATGGTTTCCTACGGTTTATTACGATTTCCTACGTTTGTTTTTTTCCATACGGGTAGGTCACGGATAGGCGTGACCTAAGTACCTAGCCCATTATTGCACCGCGTTTATAACACTCGCTGCGCTCGTGCGCTAACTTCGCGGTACAATCCTGCTTGGTCACGGATATGCGTGACGGCGGGTTTAGGCCGTGCTATAAAATTCTATACGATACTCTTGTCTTAAGTAACCCATTATTGCACGGCGTTATCGCCCTCGCTGCGCTCGGGCGCTAATCTTACGCCGTACAATAATGGGCTACTTAAGGCACATGTATCTTAATGTACTACTACATACAGCCGCAAAAAAAGTATAGGGGAGAATGGGGCACAACCCGGCAGGTAGGTACATCTGGCACCGCAGATATTAAATGTATCACGTAGATATTAATATTTATTATAAAACTTATTTTGATGAAATCTGTAGAAAAAATGTTATGGTTTTTCCTCTTTAGTTTTCATGTAAAAAAAAGCTTTTATAAATAAATAACGAAAGAATTTTTTTCATAATTCATCATAAACGTTTAAACACGAAAATATCTCGGATCGCGTTCAAATATGGCTCGTTTGAAAGCTTATTTCACAAACTTGAAAAAGTATTTTTATTCTTTAGGAATTGAATGTTTTAAAACTATAAAAAATCTATTTAAACAAACACACAAAATGAGGCACGCACCAGCAGTGAGGTGGGGTAGTGACCATCACACTCAACGACCAAACAGCCATTGCTGCTCCGTTATTTTCGAGCGGCAACTATTAACATAAACTGCAATATACCTATAACAACTTTTTGTAAATATAAAATAATGAAGTTTATCTTGTATATATTATGTACCTTTTTTTAATAAAAGTGAAAATTCAAATACTGAATGTAAGTAATTAAATGAGAAAATTTATAAAAAAATCTATGGATTATCATGTCTCTGTGGTACTTGTTTTTCTGTATCACTGTTAGAAAACTTCCATGTATATAGATATACATTGTGTATATTTTGAAACGCAAAATGTAAACATTGTGTGTGTGTGTGTGTATGGAAGTTTTCTTACAGTGTAGGTAAGGTTATGTTAAACAGTCAGTTTAACATAAGTTGTGCACATTGACCGTGCCGATCGCTACCCCACTTTTGAGTGTTTTGCTTTTCGATTTTTTAAAATATATATTCAAATATGTGATGAATTTTTAACCAATTTGTTTAGTTTTTTGAAAAAATAATCTATCTATTGCTATATTTTGCTTTTCTGTAACCTATTTTATTTAAATACAATTTTCAGATAAAGTTAGAGTGCCGGTACCGCCCCGCTCTCCCCTATCTCGAAGGTAGAGCTACAGGAGCTCAGCGAATAGAGTTTGACTTTTCATAGAAGATCCATGTTCGAATGCCGATTTAAACACCGGACATTCTGTGTGAAAATTATTGTGTATTGTCCTCAATCGAAGATTGTGCCCATAAATAGGGAAGCCACATGCGTCACGAATGTATTTTTGATAAAAACAGAAAAAATTCTTTATGCAAATTGTTTATGAGCTAGTAGATATTAGGATATGGGGAAATCAGTAAGTATAAAATCGAATAAATTTTCTTAATACGGAATCAATATTGTGTCGCTAATGCCTATTATCTTCGATTGAGTACAGAGATTATCGAAAGATGCTATAATAATGGACCTCTATGTTTCGCAATGTCGTGAAATGTGTTTGAAGGACTGCCAGGCTTAAACCTTCAAATAATGGCAACGATGATTACCCCGAATATAAAATACGTTCAAAAGTTTATTATGAAAATCGATTGTACCTTATGTATACTTGTTATAGATCATTTTTTTTAAACTGTATAATCAATAGTAATTAATGTCATGATAAATATTTTTAATTTTAATCGTTTGATTCGAGGGCCTAAATCAAATCATTAATGATGAAATAAAAAGGAATGCACTATACACATTGATCCTATAATGATGGTACGCTGACTTACTGCAACGGTGGAGCCATTCTTTCCGACACCACCGGCAAGAATGACGGACATGCTGCTGAGTGCAAGCAAAACAGCGACAACCACTGCACCCCATAATGGAAAGATCTTCACCTCTGTGCCAGTGTATGGCAACTATATTGTGAAAAAGCGAAATTTCTCTTTATTAGTCAGATGATCGATGAATGAATTTAGGAGCTCTATTTCATTCGATATATGTAGGAATGATTTTTGCTAAATACTAATGGAACAGATAGTGATATTTCATTTTACTGTGAAAGAAAAACAGCTTTTGCTTCGAAAATTTCATAATTTTTACTATGTAAATTAAAAGAAATATATTAATTTAAAATTAAAATTAATCAAATTTTATAATAAACTTTTTATAGAGATAAAAGTAATCCATGTTATGAATATTTATGTAATTCCCGACACTTCGGTGGCGCTCTGGTAACGGTAATTATTTTTTATATCTGTTAACTATTTCCTTTTTTATAAAACTATATTGTATTTTTACAATATTTTTAGATTGTTTTGAAGCGTTCAGTTTTTATCCAACTTGCATTTTCAAAGTTTCACTGTCGATGACCAATTATTAATTGCATTCACGTGTCAAAATTGAAACTATAGCACTTACATTGTGACAGAATTCGAAATTCATATGACTGGTATATGTATTAACGATAGAAGACCATAATACGGGCAAGGCTATTATAGTTATTTACGTTCTACAATGAGCATGATATGGTCACTATTTTTCGTCTTCCAGTATACTTCTACAAAAATTTTTAGTTGGTTTGAATAAAAATTTGTTTGCTTACGATAAGAATCGCTTAGAAAAGTATAAATTAAAGTGAGTCAAATACATGTTTCGGATTCTTGATATTTGATCTTCATGAGTTCAATATTATCGAGTATTAACTTCTTTCTTCGATGTCAATTTATTTTTTAAAATGACCAATCTAAATTGAAGTTTATTTCGTTCTGTATTTTCAATACTAGCACAGTAGTTAGTATTACGTTTATCGCGTCATCTTGGGACAACTCGTGTATGTGAGTTTCCTGACTAAAGCATGTCCATTAAACTCAGTACTTTCATAACATATTATTGCCGTTAATTTTAATAATAGTCTGAATACATAACTAAATATCCGTCTTAACTCAGATTAGATACAAGTAACCCTTATTAATTATTATTTAAACACAAAGCATTCTTAAAACTTACAACTAATCGTCTAATATCTTCTAATAATTACCCAAACCTAATTCTATTGTCACACATGACTGATCGAGATACCACCTGTAATAAGTTAATAATACACTTTTAATGGATACAACTAAATTTACAATTGACGATTGACTTATATTCACTATTATAGTAGACAAAGATGTTTACGTTTGTGTTAATAATTTTTACAATATTACACAGGACGTAACGTCCGCGTTTTTTAGTTTAACCTTTAGAGGACGGGATGGCCCCTATACGGGCCATGCCCATGATAGATACTTTACCTATGTTAGTCTTGAGATATGAGATATCACATTTACCCAATTTCTATAGAAAAGCAAGAGAAATAAAAAATCTCAAATTCTCGTCCTCTAAAGGTTAATCAACCATAATGTCAGTGCCTTGACCTTACGTCCTATACAGCCCTAGTAATCGAAATAATAGAATCATATTATTTAATGACAGGTATAACCAGTTAACATTTTCATTAAAAGTACTTAATGTTATGTTATTGTTCAGAAATATGAAACTATTTTATGAAACTTAGAGAGCTACCATGGCTCTGCTTACGAGTTTTTCTTGTGCCATCTAAAACTATGAAGTCCATGCAGTTACTTATTAACATTAAATCATCTGTATCCGTCTGTGTCACGTAATCGTTATTTGTCAATTATTATCTCTGTTATAATTTTGTTTCATTTTTATCAATATCTTCATTCATGTATACAATTACCAGAGCGACACTTCCTATATTTATCCTTTAATTCTATATACTATTTCGTTTATTTATTAAATAAATAAAAGGAGAAGAAAACAGAAAACTCATAAATCAAAGTACAACATTCCTTATGAAATATATATATAAGTATTTAGCAGTAAACATTCCTCACTAAAATTACTTCTGTTGTTCAAAGTCTTTTTCAAAATGTGGCATTGTTATATAAACGATCCTGTACTATTTTATGATATTTTTTACTTTATATTATATTATTTGTATCATTTTCAACATCAAATAAATCATGTTTTAAATAATAAATAAAATAAATAAAAGTAAATTAGGCAAGTGTTCGTAAAGTGTGTGCAAATCATGCAGCTAGTATAAATTTACTAAAATAATAGTTCAAAATAAGCAATACTTTAGAAACAGTTTTTTAGTTACAAATATTAATTTGATTCTAATAAATATATGTTAACAATAAATATAAATCACGAGTAAATATAAACATAGAAGGTTTTTGATATTCTTCATCGTAGATGTATTATACTAGTAAAAGCAATTTGTCTGTAAGTTCAATTTCAAAATATCCTATGAACTAATATAGAGATTCTTTGTTAATTTATATTTATTTACAAAGTTAATAATATAACAATTTTCATTAATTTTTGTTATTTAAAAATAATGAAAAATAGATAATTTTAAAGTAACTATTTTACTTCTAATAAAATAAAAAACATTCATAGCATTGAAAATTAATCTTAAAGAAAAAAAAAGTGTAATTTGTGAGTTTTTACATCGGTTAGCCTCTACAAAACAGAAAAAATAATGGACTTTATTGATATTTTTTTAACTAGTGATGTCTTCTTCATATTATTAAAATTTGCTAAACAATTTTTTTCCCGGTACCTTCTAAAGGTTTATTAGGAAAACAATATATAGCAATTATTTCTTACGAACCTATGCAGTTCTGGCTCGACAAAACAATGAAAGGGGTACGTATTTGAAGAAAGCTTAGAAGTTTAAGTAGATTTCACTTGAAACTTAAAGTTAAATTGCTTGGAAGTCGAGCAAAAATGTACTGCGAGATTTCCAACCATTACAGACGACTATTTGTTAATGTAAATTTACCATAAAATTTAATCAATTCGAGTCTAGACCATAAGCAGAGAAAAATAGTGTAACAAAAATGACTGTTTCTAATAGTAAACGTCGATCATACTTATTTTCACAGAAAAATTACTAGAATTTATAGTAAAAATTATAAAATAATAGCAATATTTGCTATAAATTGTAATAATATTTAAAAAATATGAGATCGTCCAATGGTTACTATAAAAAATACTAATTTTTCAGACAAAATTTTTCTCCGTAACGGATTTTTTTGCCTAAAAACGAAGCAAAATTTCGAAATATCTTACATAGACTTTTTTTCTTGTAATTTTTCGTAGAATTTAACTATATTT
>JAWWEQ010000031.1:528965-595989 GCA_035583055.1 Torymus tubicola
CGTGCGTGATTTTGAAGCGAGAAATCATCGGAAATACAAAATTCAAAAAATTTAGATTCAGTAGGACTGTGGCTATCACCGGAACTAGGATAATTAAGATTCATGCAAAAATAACAAAATGGCGGCTGATCAAAAAAATCGTGTTTTTTTGCTTCTTTTTTCGGTTGATAAATATAGTTAAAATTAGAATTTTAACGTCACCCTAGTTCCGGCGATAGCCATACATGTGACGAAGACGTGGTAAAAATTTAGTAATGCTTGGTTGAATACTTTTTGAGAAATCCTGCACACCAACTGGAAAAAAGTGGTTTTGAGAAAAACGCGTTTAAAGTTTGAAGCCGCGACCCGCACGCTGTAAAGTGCGCCAAACTAAAATCGACAAAACACACACTTGCAGTGATCAGATCGTTTTGAAATTTTTACACAGCATTTTTTATATTCTCCGTTCGAAATCCATTTAAAAAAAATATCGATTTTTTGAAAGTGATAAAGTGGTATAAATCCTTAAAGTTTTTATCATTTTGCATTAATTTAAAATTTTTAATTATTATGAATTTCAATAATTAAAAAAAAACAATAAATAAGAACGAATAAGAACATAAGTGAAATGCATCACTAAAATATTTAATCTCCTCAAAATTATTATTTTCAAAAAATCTTAAGAAAATTGAAAGATTACAGAAATAATGAAACACAAAATTAAAATTATTAATCATAGAAACCTAGCATAATGAAAATAAATTATAACCATTTTAATCATATAAGTCATAATTAATTTATATATAGCCACAATATAAAAATTATTTATATGAATTTCGTTAAAGAATACTTTTAAAATGCTTTAATATTTGTTACATAATAATAAGCGTCGAAAATGCTTACTATCTTAAATATTAAATTTTTTCATGTATCTGAACGAAATGAAGAATTCTTAAGAGTTAAAAAATATTCTTATCAAATGATCCATTCCTTAACTGTTAATGCACCTGCATTTGGCCGAATTCAAAGACATATTCATTAACAGTTAAGTCGGTTCATTTGGCTCAAATATTTCTTTCTATCAGTGGCACAGTTCAAGCTTTTCCAGTCCTTATAAAATAGTTCACAACTCAACTGGCAATACGAACCCAACTATGTTTGCGTTAGATTTTATGAAATCTTCCGTCAAAATTTTACATTTCTTTTATAAATCCAAATTTTTCGTAAGAAAAATATGTAAAAGTACATTAAAAACGCCGACCATTATCGACTTAATTGACCAAATACAAAAATATTTGTAAAATTTATTATTTTTAAAATTTACTTAAATTTAAAAAAATGAATTGTCTGTATGATTCGAAAAGATAGATTCAGTATAAACGAGTATGAAGCGTCAATATTTTTACTTTGAAAATGACACATTCGATTTGACGTCTAAAAAACACACGAAAACCATTCGAATTCTAATTCATTTTAGCTTTTATATTCTTTATACGTGCGAGTACTTATATTTTATGTTGAATTTGTAATAAGTAAATGAAATAATATATACGGATAAAAAACGGATCGTGGTGGTGTGAAAATAATAGTTCAAGAATTTTTTTTAAGATATAAATGAAAGTGTGAGAAAATTAAATTTTATAAAATATTATAGCTGCCATTTTGAGACAACGATCAATATTTGATTTTGATCAATAGATATTTTGAAGATTTTTTCTGTTGATTGACGGTGTTCTCAGTGTATTCTTTATACATTTTGTCCGTACGAGAAATTCTAGTTTATAAAAGTAGTATAATTTTTCTCAATTGTTTTTAATTTTAGAGCCGATACATTACATTTTTGGGCTGCGGAAACATAGTTTTGACGACATATTTGGAAAAAGTATACCCAAAAATCGATGGTTACGGATTTTCATTTGAATTGTGAACGATTATATAGAATAAGAAAATAACTTGCCTTCGGAGCGCTCCCGCGTTTCTTGATCAAAAGTAAGTATTAATTAATTTCTTTACACAATGAAAACTAATAAAAATAGTATATTTAGAATACACAAAATTAATTATTCATTTATTTCTTAAATATTTTTTAATTATGATAAAATTTTATTTTCTTTATGGCTGTTGTTTATTTTGGTTTCATGAGAATCCATATGATAAATAATAATACGATAATTAAATTATTTAAATAATTATTGTACCATTTTTGGTACTAAAAACGATCGAATCACCTTATAATAAAGTTCTCTATCACCTTATTGATGCAATAATAAAGTTTGTTTAAACTTACTGCAATTGTCGAACCATTTTTTCCGACCCCACCAGATTCAAAGACTTTACAGAACTCAATGAACACATTAACGTAGCCAGCATAAAATATTACTGCTACAAGGTTACCAAGTGTACCCAAACTAGGTACTGGAATCTAAACAAATTTGATAAATCTTTCTAATTAGAAATGGAATCCATTATGAAGGCAGATATTTAACAATAATTTTATAATATATAAATTATAAATATTAAAAACCAATTCATATTACCAGAAATAGTAAATGTAATAAAAATTAAAAAAATTATATATTATAGTATATTACGTACCTAGGGAGGAAAAAACTTGGACAGTCCATATCTCTAGTAAATTGCCACCCTCGCCTTCGGCTCGGGTGGCAAACACGAGATGAGGGCTGTCTAATTTTACTCCCGTGGAGCGTATACGATTTTACGTGGCGTAGCGGGTGGAAAGTGAGAACTCCCGCCCGTTGGCACGTAAATATTTTTTAAATATAACTTACATTTTTACGAAAATTTTTATTACCGTCAATCAAACCCACCTATAATATTTTAATAGAAGTAATTTTTTGTAAAATTCATTATTAATATTTTTGATAATGCATTTATTAGATTTTATCCTTGCAAAGATGTTTAGAAATTTTCAAGTATTGATACCAAAGAGTTAATGTCTATTTTTTATTTACCATATGTACTTTACTTAATAAAAAGGAAAGTAATAATTTTAATTTAAAGTATGATGATTCATAATTAGTATCCTATTCAACATTTCTGGGCTAGTTCCATCTGTGACCGTACTCAAATGGGAGGCCTGCACGAGGGGCTGCTGAAGACAAAAAGTAAAAATGATTTTGTTTTTCCTTTCAATCTATTTCAAATGTTTACTTCTAAAGTCAGTCAGTTACATTAATAATTGCTTTTATGTTTTGAAAAATTAAATTATAAAACCATAACAATTCAGATCATTATTTAAAATCTTCCAACAAACTTAAAGAGAAAATAAAATTTCCTAAAAAGATACAGTACAGGAACATGTTGAAAGGAAAAACATAATTCAAACAAGCAAGAAATTTCAAAGATGAGATTTCAAGTCACCAAAGAATAAGAACAGCCTTCTTTCTGATATAAAAAAAGCAGGATTATTTATTAAAAAAGTAAATTAATTTGCTTGTTAGATTAGAACGTAAATTAATTTTAAAAATATTTCCGATTTTTATTGATCATTTTGATTCAATACAATTCCCACTTATTAATTTCAATTGTACCAATAACATCAATAAAAAATAAAATGCGTCCTTTTTTAAAGCCAATAAATAATTTTAATAGGTACCGTGCAAATTACGCGGCAGCACTTATGCTGTATCTACAGTTAAAATTTACAGTACTAACTAATTTTAGAAATAGAAAACGACGTATAAAGGGAGCGGCACTGTACGATTGGAGTTGCGTCACGTTTACCAAGCCGTTTAATCTATTTAATATTAGGATATACTTTACAATGGTAATTTCCGAAAGATTCCAGTTTTAATCGTAGTTTGCACGGTTCCCATAAGCGTTATAAAATGTTAAATAATGAATTCTTTTGTCCTACACTATAATTGACTATGAAAATGCATTTTTGCGTACTATAACGATGACGTGATAGAGTAAGAGCATTAAGGACAATGAGGAATGATGATTTTGCTTATGTACAAAAACGTGGAAAATATTTCCGTTCTAGAAAATCAAGCTGAAAAACTTTAGTCTTATATAGAAAAATGCCAATTTTCAGATTAGTATAAATGATGCAGCATATCAGTAATTAAGTTCAGCGCCGCTCCTCATGCCATGCCAGATCCCGATTACAAAATTTTATTCATTTAGAAATGTCATGTCTTCAACCAACTCTAGCTATCCAACTTACAGCCACAGTCGAACCATTCTTGCCCACTCCTCCGGTGAAAATCACCGAAAAGATGGAAAACAAGTTTGCCAATGCACAGATCACTGTCATAACTCCTATTAAATATTTAAACTGAAAACCGTCTAAAAATGGTATCTGTAAAAAATGGACTTGTTAGCCTACAATAGACACTGGACATTCTGTAGTTTTGTCTCTCGTAAGTACAGATTAGATTAATTACACATTCAGCAGATTAGATGATTTATGATAGATTTTCGCATCACATGTAGTTTTCTTTATTTTGAAAAAAACTTTTTTGTTTATAGTTCATTAAACTACTTAATAAAATAATAATAAATATTTTAAAATGAAGTACAACAAAAATGTGTCTTATTCATTTCATTACCATTTTCAATCTTGAAAGTTTTTTGAAGGATCAGAAAAAATTCCATTTTCATACTATTATAAATTTATGCCTATCTTTCAATTAGTAAAATTGTAAGAATTATAAAATTATTTAAAAAGCATATGTTAAGACAATGAGGAATATACTTTTAAAATCTTATGTAATGCTTTTTTGACATATTTTATGTAATATTTATATTTCAATTATTAAGAGGCTCTTTTTAAAAAGATCAAATAAAAACATAAATAAAAAATTGTTTAGGCAAGAAAGATGCAACAAAAGAAAGAGTGTCAGTGTGGTGTGTTAAATATATTTTTAAAATAGTACTTATGATTTTTTAGTGCAATGCTTAATTTTAAGTATAATGGGATTTAAGAATTTCAGTTAAAATTTCTAACCACTTAATGCTACAAGAAGTAATTAAATAAAATAAGTAAATAACTTAATTAATTTAAATATTGTCATCAAGACAATGATTTCAAGAAAATTTTAGGTAAAAAATAGTTTTCAATAGATAATATTTAATTATTAAACTAATGCAAATTTTTCATGATTTTTATGAATCAGCATTGTAATTAAAAAAATAAAAAGTATACAACCTCCTTCATCCAAATTCCAGATCCAAAAATCGCAGAAATGATATGGATTGTTATTATTGTAAATTGAGCTTCAGTCACGTCAACCTTTCCAAACCTCAATGAACCTAAATTATGATATCAATATTAATAAATGTATTATGCTTAATATAATGTGTATAGTAGACCTATTTTATGATCATGCGATTAGAAAATCTAAATTTTAAATTTACCTGAAACATATGTTTGCCAATGTGCACAGTAGAACAGAGTCATAGCACAAAAGCATTGGAAAAACATCCATGTTGGGTAGTAGCCTAATTGTACTGCAATGCACGCTGACAAGGCAACAAATACTGAAAAATGTTGAATATTTATGTTAAAAATGATGATTTGAAACAAATATATATTTATTTCATGAAAGTATAAAGAGAGTTATTCTTTACATGTATATGCATTTGAGTATGTAACTAACTTATCAATATTTAAAATATAAAATGACAATTAAATAGTTAATTTATAATTACTTATATATATGGTTAATAGCACCTACATGGTGATAACTTTCTTAATATTATTTTTTGTTTTTATTCTGACGATAATTATTAAATCTATAATAGAGGAAAATTATCAGTAAGTCTTCAGTATATGGCCGTACAAAAAATTCTTTCTATTACTAAAAGCATTATAAATACTATTTAAGTGGGGTTTGGTTAACACAAAACAAAAAATTTACATATTACTATAGGTGTATTGTTCTATTAGAATCTAATGAATAGACTTAGCACATATTTAAATAACTTAGAATTCGTTAATACTGTGAATATAAAATTTTTGAGTGTATATTTTGAGTATCAGTTAAGACAAAACTCAAATTTATTATGGAAGTAAATTACCTGTTGAAATTGAGTCGCAGCCATGATCAAAAAGTTCACCCAATGGTGTTGAAGTTCCTGTTCTTCTTGCTTGCTTTCCATCTATAGCATCCAAACTCTGGTAAACAAAGAGACCAACAGCACATAGGAAACAAGCCCATCTTGGTGGCTATTGATAAAATATATTTATATAAAATCTCACATTTTAAATATTTATGTATAGAAACATATACTTAAAGCTAATACATATATAAAGCTTATACTATTACATACTTGGAAATGAAGAAATGCTTTGTCATCCGTATATATAGTTATAAAGTCATGCAAAGGAAATTATCACAATATATTTAAGGTTACAAAAAGAATATTATATTTTAACTTTGACTTCAAATGATTTACGATGAAACATAATTATAAATTATAAAATACAAAATTTGTTATTTTTTACTATGTATAACATAATAAAACTTTTTTGATAAGCTTTTTAAATATTATACAATTATTGGTTTCTATAGTGATAATTCACTTGGTATATTTATAAATAGAAAATTTATATAACTTTAATTTTCTACTGATCAACAGAGAGATATAGTTAAATTTAAAAAAAATTTAGTGTAAGAAATATTATTTAGAATAATATTTATAAAACTATATTTTCAAATAGATTTAAAATAATGTACTCGTGTATAAATGAAGAAATGATGACTCAAGAACTTTAGATAAAAAATTGAAAACACATGTTTATGCTTGAGCAAACAGGTATCTTGATCTTTAGAATCATAGTCTATTTGTTGCAAATGTCATGTCATTGTACTTAAACCGAGGAAGTTTTGAGAGCTGCATATTACATTAAAAAACTGATCAGTCACTTTATTTTAATGTCTTATGAAATTGCTTTAAACAGAATAAGATTTTGAATAATTTCATGAAGCAAAAATTAGAAATCTGTAAATTTGGCAGATAAGCATTGAAAAAATACATAGGTGGTTAAGAAAGACTGCTTGAAAATTTAACAATAATATTGATATCCCAGTAATTAAAGATTTCAAAGCACTGACATTGACATTGGTAGTACTTTATTGAAGCAAGCAGTACTTTGGTGAGCTTAAAATTGCAAACATAGCAGGGGGCAGAGAAGATATTTAAAAAACGAGCGAAATAAGAGGACGAGTGTCTTTCGAAAAGTACATAATAGTCCAGCAGACAAAGTAAGCAGAAAGTCTCAGGGAAACTGGTAGCTTCGCGCAAGCTCGAGGAAAATAAAGTGGAGGGAGGAGGGGGGAGCGAAAAAAGTGGCAAGTCGCTATAGGAGTGTACCTCGGCCTTCGCGTCAGGACTGTACCAGACGAGGATGAGCGTCGTGGCGATATTGACTATGAGCCCGAGGACGGTGATGAGGTTAGGTGCCAGCCAGATCGGCACCTTGCTCACGAGCCAGTTCCACCAGGGCTGCAGGAACCTGTCGAGCAGACTGGCGCTCGAACAGCTGTACTTGTGCTCGGTGAGCCGCTTCAGCTGTCCCGGCGACAGGATCTTGTCCTTGTGAAAGAAGTGCATGCTGGCGGTGCTGGGGCTAGACTCGGGGGCGGTCAGCTCTCGGCGGCGGCTCGCAAGGACGTTGCGTGGCCAGCGCGCGGCTCTCCTCTACGACGGGCTTATGCTCTTCCTGCCACGCGGGATTCGTGCCTGGTCCGTTAGAATCACCGCCGCGGCGACACGCATCGATTACGACGTGCTTTCCCTCGGGCGGGCGCTCACTGTGACTCGGTGTGTACGTCGTGGTCGCGGACCCAATCTGCTATACGCACTCGCGCGTTTCTCGCGTGCGCAGTGCTTACGCGTTCGTCGTCCGGCCTCCGCACGCAGCGCGCGCGCGCAGTAATGTCGTACGGTTTCGCGCGCGCGAGACGCGGGGATTGTGGGGGGTATATATCCGCACACGGTGGCTCTCGCGCCTCGAGCAAGTGTGTGCGATATATATACTTACACCTCTTCGAGCCTCGGGCTCCCCTGCTACTCGCGCTCTCCTCTCCTTTGCGCGGTATCGCGCCTTCTGCTCGTGCGCGCCGGTTTGCCTCTCTCTCTCTCTCTCGTCTTGCTCCCCTCCCGATTTTCGCTTTGATTCCGCTGCTATATCGTGCCCTCGTCGTTTATATTCTTTCACGGTTATGTTCACATTATTAAGCATCGGAGCGACAGGCGTATGCCCTCTTGTCCTCTGCAGTTTTCATGCCACGACATCGAAAACGGGGTTTTTGCTGACTCCAATTGCGAAATAACAAAAATAGGTGTATTTAAAACCCGTTTACCATTTCTGCACCAAATGCCCAACAGTCGGCTGAGTCGACTCGTGCAGTTTAAGATAGGCGCAATATTCAAATAACTAGGGAGCCCCGTTATTCTATATAAACAATTCTTTTAATATTAAATGTTCTTGTAATCTCAGGTGTCGCCATCTAATCTTCTAAAACTGTTTCTTTTATAATACTGTTACCTTATTTTATCAAAAGTGAAGCTTTTACATGTGTAATTTGTAAATAAATTTGTTAATGACTATAATTATCATCTAAAATCATATTTCGTGGAGAAAAAATAAAATGTCGGCGACAAACTGTAAATATTTTATTTTTCATGACAAATTCCGTTTTGTTTTATCATTGTATAATTATATACCCAATAAAAACTTTTTACAACAATATTTAATGTTTTTTTTTTGCTTTGATGACATGACAAGGTTTCTCGTGACAAATCTATCAATATGTGATCGACCTATCGTTTTCTCTACTATTACTGAATATTTGAATACTGCTTGTAGGCTACTTGTAGCCAGTAAGCCCCTAATTATGAACTTGTATATGTACTATCGATAATGACGATAATTCCCGAAATGATGAGATCGTAGACTAACAGATGGCGTTAGTAGAATATTTCCAGACTATAGGCACGGATATTAGGTTAATGCTGATAAAAAGCTTACTATTACTATATACTAGAGCTGATAAATATGTGTGGTGCGTCGTATCAGGATTTATTGTTTTTACGTGATATACATAAGTATTTGAATATATTAATAAATTATCAAATACAAAGTAAAGTATGTAAAATAATTATAATAAACTTACGGTCAACCGTACTGTCAAAAACCGAGCAACCCTCCGATCTGAAACTCGGGATTGAGCCTACATAATCATCAAAAAGCCCCCTTCCCGAAGTATGATAAATTTTATTCTCAAAATATTTTTCTTGTTAGTCCTAATAGACTATAAAAACAATTCTTAAAGAGTTCAAGTTTGAATAAGAAATTAATGAAATGTACGTCTCGATTTATATATTACCAAAGAACAGTTCCTATAATTTAAAATCATAATCTTCTATTGAATATATCTTTAATCTCATTGCTATAGATAATTGTAAGAGCAGTAACAATTTCATTCATTTTAAAATTTATATTAGTGTCAAAATTCTGCTTATAAAAATAAGAAAGCTTTCTATTTTAGTGGATATATTTGGTATAGTTTAGAAGAAATTCTTTAAATGTTTTTAATTGATTTTCAAGAACAATAAAAACGATAATAAATAATTACTACTTGTAAAAATATAAAGTCTTACTTGCTACTTTTTAATAAGAAAAATTTCCAAAGATATTCTCAAAATGCTAATACAAAAAACATTATATACATACATCAACAATAAACAATTACACGAATAAGGAGTTGTAATTATTGGAGTATATAATAATTCACATTGAATAATACAGTATTAGCGTCAGTGTTACAGAAACAGTTTTACTCTAGATTGTCTGATAGAACGGAAGTATCAAAAAAATGTTTTGACAGCGATACAAGATTTTTGAAACGTTTAATGGTTACCTACAAAAACCACTGCTAATCTTTTACAATTTTAATTCAATATTTAATTTTTCCAAAAAAAAAATTAATAATTTTTTTTAAATGTTATGCATTTTTTTAATACCTATATCACCCTCAGAAAACTGTTACAAAAGGCCTGTCATATCAGGGATTGATCGTGTACAAAGTGTCGATCATGGGTTGCGCCAATACACTAGCGTTGCGGTCCTCTAAAGGTTAATGGATCAAAAATATTCTCTAAGAAAAAAAACTAAATATATAATCTCTTGAAATTTTAACCACTTATATGATCTTTAATAGGTGTAGTAAGTGTTTAAAATTTTGAGTCGATAAATCATGTATTTGCTGAGAAAACGAAAATTTAAAAAAAACGTCCAATAGTTGTAATGGACTGAGTTTTTGGGCAACAAACTCGATTTGAAGATGTATTAAAACTACATCCGTACCAAATTTTGGGATAATCAGATACTTTATATTTTTTTATCATGCGATATTGAAAACGCAAATTTTTCTAAAATAATCTTTTCTAAAAACAAATAAAAATAATCGTGTGAAATTTTAATCAAATATAGTCTTGAACGAGTGTAATAAGTGATTAAAATTTCAAGTCACCGAAGGATATAATTTTTGGAAAATTAATTTATAACATGTAAAACTAATTCAAATTTAAAAAAAATGTAGGTAATTTGAATAACTTAAAAAAAAAGTTCATTATATTAAGTAATAATGGCTGCAAGATATTATGAAAAAAAAAATAAAAAAAATAATAAAAACTCAAATCCAGGGTCAGGCCGATTGAGTTTTTTTATGAGACGAAGAAAATAGGCTTTATCCGACGAAAATCGGTCGATTCGTTTCCGAGATATAAAGAATTTACATGGACATACACATACACACCCACAAAACAAAATTTCTTGAAATAACAAATATCGACATTATATCGCCTTAAAATATCTTTTTGAACCTTTCGGGTCTCAAATTTTTTTCATTATCAAAAAGCAAAAATAAATGTTTTTAAAAGATTTAAAATAAAAAAAAATAATATGCTTAATCATAGTAACACAAAATAGTATGTTAGATTACCAATACAAAGAATCTGATAAAAATATTAATTACAATTTGAATATTATCGGTATTTTTACATGTTCAAAATTTGTATTTCAATATTTTTAACAAAAAAAAACTTTAATTCAAGTTTTTTACCTCAATATAATTTTAATCAAGCTATTTTATTTTATATTTTTTAAGCATTTCCTCATTCTGGTTAGTCTCAAAGTCTCGTATCCGCTCTCATTGTCAAAACCCAAGCCTCAGGTATCCTTTTTTAACATAAAATTTCAATGACATTAAATCATGTACGGATAATATAACGTATACGGTTTTTCTTTATAACGAATAAAACAATAAAAAGCCGCGGCAAAACAGTAAATACCATCGTTTCATTTCGACAGATATTTTTCACTTGCATTACCATATCAACTGCGAGCCTCTATATAGAAAGACTGTTAGGACGTCCACCCTATACGAATGGCAAGTCAAAGTCCAAACTCGTGTCCAGAGTCAATTATAGTGCGGAAGGCGCACATATATAGCGTGAAACATGCGCGTCTTCCAAATGTTCGGAGGGTGCTGATCGGCTGCGCGCGCATCGAGCATCGGGTACCAGCGAGCTCGCAGCCACAGTCGAGGTGCACGCGAAGGGCGCCAGAACCGTGCGGGCTTTTCGATCGCTCGGCCACTTTGACAACGCTTGCGCTCGGAGGGCCGTTCGATCGAGTCGTCGTCGCCGTCGCTTTGTGTCCCGTTCGCGCGACCTTTCTTTTATAAAAGCTAAAAGTTAAACGAAAAGCTTCTGAAAACTGATGCAAATTGTTTTTTCTCCGATATGTCATTGGTTCACTGATTGCGCGCACAATTTTCAAGTAGTAACATTGAAAAATGTCTTACTTGACAAAGCAATGCTAAAAGTGCTGATTGATAATTGATAAAAGTGCAAGGGGAAGTGATAATATAAATAGGAAACAATAAAGTCCGAGTATTTTGCTAAAGGATTGTGCTTCCAGTAGCTGAATTCATGAACCGAATCAGTCGGGCGAGTTTATTGTTGCCGCTTCAATCTTAAGGTAAACATTGATTACTTACTTTTGCAACGTTATTATTTTCAACGATTAGCAAGACATAAACTATTGATTTTAATTAGGAAAAGGAATTTATTATTCATGATGTGGTATATATGCATTAGAATATTCTCAGAGAAATTTAAAGACTATCGACAATCTTTCTACTTCTATTTATAATATGAAAAGGAAGAAAAGCCATTTTAACCATGAAAAAGACTTTGCGTTGTACCGTTTTAGACATGCAAGAAAAGTTCATGGTGTTTGGGAAACGCGATTAGTCAAACATTGAAGAACTGATATCTAGTACCAAAAAAAATCAAGCCCCTTTCCTGTAGATATCATATCCGATCTATTATTGACCATATAGTTTTGAAAATATTTGTAACACGAAAACACGTTAGTAAAAATTTTCAAAGTAGAGGTATCAAATTTGTATTTTAAACTTTGACTGGTTATAAAATTGTAATTTGGTAAAAAGTTACATAATCAATAAGATAATGTGAAAATTACTGAATATGTATCTTAATAATTATTTAAGAAGGTGACATTTTTCTTGTATTAGACTATGTAACATAATTCCGATACATAAATATTTGCAAAACTGTAGTTACTAGAATAAATACGATTTAAAAAAAAAAATTTGATTTATAATAGAATGAGATTAGATATCTCATATCTTGAGAAAAAGGTTTATTTAAAGGGTTCACACAGCTTCATCTGATTTTATTTTCACTACTACTGAAATACGTTATTTTACATTCATTTATAATACAGTTGTATATAAATTGAAAAAAAAGCTAGGACGGAATACTGTTTTTTTAATCAGAAGAATATTTATTCTATATAATGTTATATAGGTTCAAAGATTCAAAATAAATCGAATATCGTACAAATCGAGGCGTACGGATTTTTACTATTTATCAAGGTATTTTACTGTGCTTAAATTTGGCTAAGTGTAATTAATTTAGATGGAACAAGCGTTCTTTAAATCCAAAAAAGATAAAAAACACTTTTGAAGTATACTTCTTACGATATCTTTTTGATAATAATAATATTGTTTATATAAAAAAAAGTATCGCAGTGTCTTCTTTCACGGTTAAAACTTTGATCAGTATACCGTATAGTCTGCAGGTGTACAAATGACATTTAAAAAAATATGTGTCTCAAAAATAATGTTTCGATTATTTTTAAGCTAAGGCGTCTGGTAAAATTTTTGTGTATGTATTTATATAAATTTGTTGTTTCATCTTAACATGAAAAAGTTATTGATAGTAACGCTTTCTATCATTGTTCAATTACTTGGAAACATATTTTTTTTTAAATATAAATACGTAAAGTAAACAATCATATGCAATACCGTGGGTAAAGTGGATTTAGTCATAAACTAATATAAATTCAGAACCGCCGGAAAGCCTGTGAATTTGGCGCAACCGTCGCACGATGATAGGACCAAGCTCAGGCTCGAGCTCCGTCGGCGGTGATACCACTGCCGACGAACATCACCACCACCATCATCACCATTTACCAGCGAAACGTCGTGTACTGGAAGAACTGGACATCGAGAGTATCTGCGACGAGGTATGCGGCCATCATCACCATCAGTCTGCCAAGAGGCCGCGCTTTCTCACCGATCTCCAGGGCGCCCTGATCCTCGATGGCCACGATGCTGTAAATCTGCAGGACAACTTAATTTACGCGCCGTTCGACGAACAACAGCATCATCACCATCACCATCACTATCACCATCAGGAAGATGGCAGTGGGGATGGGCCAGTCACAAGACTCGAGGTTCTCGTTGTCGACGGCACTTGGGACGATGCTCTCGAGAGTTTCGAAGCGGGTGAGATTCATTTGTTTTTTTTTTAGTCTTTAAAATAAGTGCTGCAAATGTGCAACAACAGAAGGTGTTTTTAAAATAAAAATATTTTCATGTTCGGGATTTTTATGATATTTAGCAATTTATAATTGTATCTAAAATACGGAATATGATGAAAGAATCATCATGTCACATTTTCGGTTAAAAAAATGTATTTAACCACAGTATAATAGTGTATATTATAAATAATCTATAATCATCAACACAAAATATTTCATATTCAATTTGTCATAAGAAAAAAAATAGGGTAAAGAATTTATCTAAATAGAATCAGTATCTAAGAAACGTATATATTTATTTTTTTAACAAGTTTTCGAAGCTCGATTTAAATATATTCAAACCACAAATATTGTGTTATATTTATAATTTTCGCATTCTCATGTAAAATGACTAGTTTTTATATCAAATCTCGTTTAATACAAAATTTATTCTATCCTCGATTTTTCATATAATTTAATAGATTTAAAAAAGTTTAGATTTAATAATTAATTTCAAGTTATTCGAAAATTCATTGTTTCACGCGAAATGCCATTATCAAAACGCGATTGTATAATTTTCTTTTCTTTTTTGTTTTATTCAAGAATACTCAATATGCTTACAATTCAAGATTCCAGTGTCAAAAACCATTTGCATAAACTTCACTTAATATCACAATTATAGTTATACTTATAATAATATTACATAGTGTTTGAAGAATAGATTAATAATTTAATTTATTCATTTGACATTTGTTTGATATTATTCAACGAGATTTTATACACCATCCAATGCATTTCTTGGTAAAGAGATAGTCATCATTATTTATACTAAGATTGAAGTTATAGCTTTTAAAGTTTATAGGCTTCGAAATTGTTAATTAACTTTCGCACGTGTTTTTGTTAAATTTGATTTATAAATGCGCGACTACTTGAACATGAAAGGTTATATAGGTTAGTTAACATAACAAATATGTTTTGCTCTCGATATCTAAATCATAAATTTTTTATATTACACAGAATAAAAAATTTTACGGAGTATTAAATAAATTTGGAATAAAGGTATATAGCATGAACGAAAGTGATTTCTGAAAATGTGTCAAATATTTTTGTTTTGATCAAGCAGCGGCAGCAGCGGCAGTATCAACGCAATCCTGCGACACAGCCCTAACAGAGCTGTCATTGGTGCACGATCAACACGCGGTCCAGCAACAGCAGCAGCAGCAGCAACAACAGCAGCTACATTCGCACGATCTACAGAACCTCCAGGATATCAACTACCAGAGTTACTGGAGCTCGGAGCAAGTGCAGCATCAGCCCGGCGATTACCAAGAGCAACCGCCACAAGAACAGCAACAGCAGCAACCACAGCAACAGCAGCAGACGACAACGACTATGCCGAAGGTGCAGCAGCAGAGCAGCGCCGACGCTAACCGGACGCGTAACGGTTTCGGCGCACCCGCACCTTCGTTGCTCCCCGCTTCGAGCTACGAGGATCAGGAGAACGGCAATCTGTCCTGGCTATTGGACTTTAAGCTCGATTCGTTCATCGAAGCGCCCGAGGACAAATCCACTGGCCTCGCGCCTAGAGATTTTCAAGGTACGCTTTTTATTTATATACTAATATACTATCCTATGCTGTTTTATTCTCCTCATTTTCCCTCCTCGATGTAAGTAACTTTTCGTGTTCTTAGTTCAATCGTTAGAGAATGAATATACACATTTACTCTACTGTGTTAAAAAAATGCCAATGCGGAAAACGAGAAATGCTAGATGAACAGAAAATGAAAAAAACACACACACACACACACACATACTTGAGCATATGGTAGTCGAGGTAGAAAACTAAACGTCGCGTTCCCCTACATCGACTTCTTCAGAAATAAGTGTCAGATTGTAAGCATAGAAATGTCGCCCAACGCTAAGAATTCATTAGCTATGCATTATTCAACATCCCTTTGCATAATTTATACGTAAATATACTTCACAAATGATCCTGTAGGATCTATAGTAAAGATACTTTTGTATATTTCGGAAAGCAGTATACCAGTGACATTTGAATTTCAAATGTACATAGAACCTTTTGTATAGCTATATATGATACTTGCTTGGAAAAAAATCGACAGACGGAAAAGCAAAGCACAATTTAAATGGTATTTAGCCAGTTTTTATTAAAATACACGCAAACGATACAAGCACTAAAGATTAAATCTTCGAGGATTAGATTGGGAAGTCAATCCCTAATCCGAAAAAGTTTCAAATATTCTATACATTATAGTATCCCGGTGTGTTTACAATTGTCTTAGAAATGTTTATACACGAAAAAAACTTAGAACCCCCGTGTAGGCCTTAATTTGCTACAGTAGTTAAAGTAAGAAAAAAAGCATGTCGAGTAAAATATTTACGACTGGTAAATTGCTGCGTCGCTCTCTCAGGTAACAAGTCAAAGTACAACGGAAGCGGTCGTACGGCGAACGCGTACACGCACGAGTCGACGAAGAGGACGTGCAATTATGAGGCGTCGGCCAGTGGCGGGGCGGCCGCCAGGTACGATGGCGCCTATTCGCCTACGTCGTACGGCGCACTGGCGGAAAATCGAAACCGCTGCACCGGCCCGAAGAAGCCGCCGTTCACCTACACCGAGCTCATCGAGCACGCGCTTCAGGAGCGCGGCGAGCTCACCGTCTCCGCTATTTACCAGTGGATCTCGTGAGTTTACAAACTTTCCTTCTATATATATACATGTCACATCGAATTGCGCATTTTCGCGTAAGAACGGATGAATGTACTTTTTTTCAATTTTTATATTTCCAGTTGTACTTGCGATTGGATAACCCTTGATCGTTTCATGCTTAACGTTTTCTTTTAGTATATATATATTTAATGTAATAGCTCAAATAATTAAATTATTAATTGCTAGTAAACATTAAATGAACTTGGCTCTCTTTAGACGTCATAAAAATCTATAAAACCATCCCGTCGCAATAACCTACTCTCAAACGAAAAATGGATCCGCCATCTTGATCTCTCTTTCTCTCTTTCTATACCTATTTGAGCGAGGGTACCTATAAAGAGAGGTAAGAGGAAAAGAGAAGAGCGAGCGAACTCACTCAGTCGCTCTGCTATAAATAGAGAGAGAGAGAGAGAGAGAGAGAGAGAGAGAGAGAGAGAAAGGGAGGAATAGAAAGGAGAGAGGCTATTCGGGGGAGCGCTTGCTCAAAGGGCGGAAGGCCGGCGGTAATCGTCGGCGGGTAGGCTGCTGGTACGCCCTGGCACCGGCAGCTCGGTACGGCTCGGGACCGCCTCCTATACGGCACGCGACGAGAGGGAAAGCCCACCCCCAGCGAACTCGTGCGCGCACTGTCCGAATCGCGTCCTCCTTCTCCCACTCCTTGGGGCCACCCCCTGTGAACTTTCACCTGCACGACTATAGCTGTATATATAGTACAGCGATGGCGGTAGCCCAACTGTGCTGCTACTGGTGTACGTGTGTACGTCTATATATGCATGTGTATAACGACGTAGATGAGTCCTTTTCGTTTCATTGCGAGTGAAAGAGATATATATATATATATATATATATATATCTTACTATCTCGCTCACTCGCGTCTTTTCGTCCTATGCTATTTAAGCGTGTAAGTGGAAGGATATATACACTGGTTTGTTGGAGAAATTACTTTGTCTGTTTATACGTTCTTTTATTTTGCTGCGTATTTTTTGTCGATCGAGCAAAGAGAAATGGATTTTGAAAATTTTTCCATTTTTCGCTCACGTTTTCTTGGCATTGATATTTACAGACTGTCGCAAAGATACTTTTAAAGCTTTAAATTTATATAGAAAACTTAGTACACGCTGTCTACATATAGTCCATTGTATAAACAAAAAGCAAGACGGAAGGAAAAAACGAAAACGAAACCGAATATTTTCATTTCGTTAAGTTTAAGTAACACAACAGAAAAGTTCTTAGTAAAGAGGTTATATCCACAATGAAAATTATTAAGTATCGATGAAATCAGAAATCTAATAATACATATATTTTCCAAGGAAGATAAATTTAGTATAGATAAAGCTTTACCTCATAGATTGAAAAAACTACTTTTTTATGAAAAATTTAAGGTAGTTTAAAAGTTTAATAGTACAGTTTTCCTTATGAATGTTTTACATAAATAATGTACCGATCATTTTCAAAAAATATCTTTTTTAGCTTCATAAAAGAGTTTTCATTTATAAACGAAATTGTTAATTTCGAAAAGATAAATACTTCAAGCTATATTTACCCCCTTGTTAAACGCACTCTTTAAGGTTGTATCGATCAACCGACGGACAATATTTACTTTTTCACTGAAGATTAACGATCACGCAAATGTGTTTACCGGCTTGTCAGTTTTATACTGTCGTAGTTTAACACGTTATAAAGAAATTTTAATAAAAAAAAGATTCTTTTATATTATTTTACAAATAATTTAGATTTAACATATATCGTAGATTGTGATACATTCAATTTTCAAACAAGGAAAGTTCATGTTTTATACAAAGAATAATTTTTTAGTAAAGTTAGTATATATTTGATTTCAAATGAATAAATAATAATTATTATAAATTTATTATTTTATGAAAGTATAATAAATCTTCTACAATAGAAAATAAGGATGCCCTAAAAGTAACATTGACTCTACAGGAAACCAAAATTTAAACAGAGCGATTTGAATATTCTTTGTTACATGTACAGTTAATTTCGCAAATTAAATCAGAAGAATAAATTTATTGCATGATGTATTTACATATCTAATTAAGTTTTCTCATAAAGTACAGCTAGTTATCACATGGTGATTTTTATTAGAAAATTTTTCTTCTCGCAGCAGACTTATTAAAGTGTTTTTATATAGCAGTTCGTCATCTAGTAACTTAAGTTTCACATATGTACTCTTTATCGTCCTCGTAAATAAAGATTCATTTAAAGATTTTTTCAAACTAAAACTAAAAATGTTCAGAACTCGATTTTTTCGGAAGGCCGAGATAATATAATATTATGGTTTTCTTCATATTTTAACTTCCGACAACATATACCATTCGATGGAGTCGAATGGCCGTGATCCAGTAAGCTAATATATTCGTATAATATCCACACGAGCTTCTCCTAAATTCAAAGATAGTTATCGGTGAAAAGCAAATGTTCCTCATCAATCGTCAGCGTTCTGGCATGGACAGGAGGAGGTGTATCATAGTCGTGACGCAGGTGTGAACATCAGGCACGCGTATATATATACATATATTCCGGCCTACGATATATAAGCAGCGAGGACAACAAAACGCAGGGCAGCTTTTAGATACGCGAGGGGCGCATCGAAGCGCGTAAGCGCGCCGTTTAACCTCTGTCGCGCGCGTGCGCACCCGACGGGGTCCCACCCGCGCGCAACCTCGAAGAAAGTGAAACAATTACCTATACGGGAGCAAGGGTGGTTAACGGTCCGTGACGCGGGCGAACTCGTCCTGCTCAGGGCAGGTGAGCGTCGCACACGCTCCAAGGGGTTACTCGATTATTTCGTCCCTCCGATTCCGTATATCTATATGTCTAATGTGTATATATATAAGCTTTTCTGCCTATCGTTCTGCGTTCTTTCAGCGTTAACAGCTGTAATGTACACCCCCTGCGCTACCCTTAAATTTCCGTTTTCTGCAGGATATTCGTGTTTATGTATACAGAGCTAGGAAAAGAGGGTAATATAGTATATCCTGCGTGTATAGTAATTACTCACAAAAATGTAAGTCTGTGTAGGAAAACGGACACATACAAGTTTAATACTGAATAAAAAAGATTTATTTCTATTTTGGTACGATGGTTATCGCTTTCAACAAGAAACATCTTTTTTGACAAATCATCGAGTGAATATGATTCACTTTACCTTTTGTGAACATCCTACTGTATTTTATAAACCTTTACACACCAGGCGAAAAATAAAAGTTTTTTCGAATATTTTCTTTTATTTACCTCTATGGATATAGTAAATGTACAAAGCCGTATTCAAGTATAAAAAACCGTAGGTATAAAAATCTGTTGGTTTTCAGATGAATTTATTACGATTTCTCGTAAAGTTTTCTACGTTTTTACATGATTTCTAAATATATTTTTAATTGGTCTGTTAAAATTTAAACGTAAGAATACATAGATACGTATGAAAATATAAGAAAGAATTAAAAATCACATTAAAATGTACATTTCCGTAATTTTCACAGAATTCTAACGATTATCTACATTTTTGTACATTTATATGGTTTGTTACGATTTTAAATGCTTTCATACATTTCATTACAATTCAGAAATATTTCGCATATGTAATTCATTTTTTGTGTGAAAATAATAAATCTGATATATGGTATAACAAAATTATACAAAGTCGTACAAAACCGTAGAAAATCACAGACATAAACCGTTCGAAACCGTAGGAAACTGTACATCTGCGTCTACAAATCAACCTTACTGTACAGTTTCGAACGATCTTTTAGAATTTCTTAAAGTTACAGATCATTTATGATATTTAAAAATAACTGCCTTACCATCGGACTGCGATCCTCAATTTTGGTTGGGAATCTTAAATGAAGTTAAGCTAATTCAGAGAGTATATCAACAATCCAGATTATATACTCGCCTCAAACTTTATTAGATATGTTTTTGTCTGTAAAAATATGAAGAAAATCACTGTAATAAATGTTAATGCTTTAAAAAATTTTGATTATCTACATGTTTAATTTTATTTTAGGAAATATTGAAAAATCCTTCTGTTTGAAAACCTTAATGAAAACTTTGAAGTTAATAAATAGATTTTAAAAAATAGTCAATTATTCAGTACCGATGAAATGATTATGTCAGTCGTATTTTCCATTTAATAATGAGAACTCTCGAATTACGTAACATCGAAATATCTAAATATTTCGTTGTCTAAATATTTTGGATTAGTGTAATCGTATAACTATAGAAAAAAACGACAGTTTACTGAAGTCTATCTCTTACTGTTTTACTTAAAAATTAAAATTAAATCTTTTTAAAAAAATATGTCAATATTTTAGTTTAGTCTTCTTTAGTCAAGCAGGAGATTTATATGAAAAATTGTGTCATTTGAAGAAATTTCTAAAATGACAAGCAATGATGGAAAGAGTAAGAATCGAGAGCACAAAAAGATATAACAAACATCTAGCAAAAGATAGTGCGAATAAGTTTGTAATATCATATTTAAGATAATAAGGTAGAAAATAAAAAGAAAAAAAGATAGAAGATACATAAACTGGCTCTAATACAGTTTTGCAGTTATTTAGTATACTTATAACGTTTGAGTGCAAGAATAGAGATTTAATTATATAAATCTTAATTAAAACAAATTTTATTCGTAGCCTTGAATATGCAAAATTGTATACCTAGTAAATATAAAAAATATCGCAAAGACATGATTTCCAAAATTTTAAAGTTTGAGCCAAATCCGTGATGCGAACCTGAAACGCTCTCATTATTAATAGCAACTAGTAAACACAATCCTGATCATTAATGGTATAATTCAATTTTTAATTGGTTAAAATACTTTCGAAAACACAGTTATATACTGTAACCTATACCAGTTTAAATCACACCAGTTTTAAGAGTTTCTTATTATCACTAATTTAGCAACTCCTAATAGGCGTTTTCAATTCGCCTAATAGGCGAATACAAATTGTATAAATTGTAACTTATTTTCAAAACGAATTTGAAGTGATTCTCTTTTTATGCAGAAGCGGCAACTTTTTGCTGATAAATTAAGATGCCATTTCTGCAAAATGGCCTATTATTACAAACGATTTGTTCATTCTTCCCAAAGATGTCGTTTACAACTTATATGTTATCTTATACTATTATTTGATAGCTATGTTAGTTTATACTATATTGGACTTATAAATCGCAATAGTTACAAAGTCTTGAATCAAGTATTTCTTACACAAACCGCATAATGTGATTCCAATAGACTTTTCGAATTTACTTTTTTGCTCTAATAAATATTTAGTGCCGAGATATTATACAAATTGAATTTTATGGGTGTAAAAAAATAATTAACTATGGTATCTACATCACTTATAGTAATGAATTACAAGAGAATATTTGAATATATATTTATACACAAATATACTAGTTATATTGTACACAGAAAACATTTTTTATAAAAGTTACTATACGACTTCGTAAAGTGGTAATAGGCCGTAAAAATTTTAAAAATTACTTGACTCTAGCAAATTTTGCCAGTATATAAATTTTTAAATTTTCACAGTCTGTTACAGCTTTACAAAATAGTATAGTAATTTTTATAAAAAATTTTCGGCGTGCGGTTATTAATTATGAATCTGAACTAAGTTTTGTAAAATTCAAGCTACCGGAGTCAATGTGCATAGCTTTATAGCATACTTTTATCATTCAAATTCTGGGGATTAATATAAATTAAACTAAAGAAATCATTCTATATGATTTCGAAGATTGCTTCTTATAAATAAAATTCAATTTACTATATTTTAACAAAAAAATATATATATATCAGAGTAAAAAGTATTGATTTGAAAGCTCTCCTTTGATATTTAGAATGATTGGTGACAAAAAAAGTCTATCAAGTTAGGTGATCATCGAATATGGTCATATGTTGTTGTTTTTGCACGCTTTGATAAACTCGAGTTATCATTAGGGTCTAATATTCTAGCCTTCTTCATATTTTAGCATCTAGGAACATACCTCAAAGTTTGAGCAAAATCCGTGATCTGGAGTCCGTGACTTCTCCTAGTAAATTATGTTTGTACTAAAAATCTTGATAGGTCAATTCTGAAATCAGATTTGGTTTCAGTGTCAAAAAACGACGTAGTGTTGTTTATGTAATTCATAATCACTTGAAATTTGCAATGCTATCATAGTATTCTACTAAAAATATATTATTGAGTCAAGTAGCGAATCGAAATGTCGCTATATAAGCTTGAAGAACTGTATTGGAAATGTATAATTTTTCTACATATATATATTTTCGCGATACTCGAAGAAAGTATTAACATAATCTACTTCAAACATTTTTTAAGGCTTTTGTTTATGTTTTCTTATTTTACTTTAAACATGGATATTTAATACGTATATCAAATTGTTAATAATGGTATGTCAGAATAATTTTCAATAATTGCTTTTATCTTATTGAGATTAATATTAAATAAAAACTGAGGTTTGGGTGAAAGATATCTTAACATATTAACATGTTTTTACTTTTCTCTTGTTGTTGTTGCTTTTTTCCATACTTCGACGGAATCAGCTATAGCTACAAGCCATACTTAAAAATCTTACAAAGGAGGGAAAATGTAACATTAAAAATTAATTCAAAGTAATAAGCAAAAAAACCTTAGATACCTGTATTTTCAACTAATCTCTTCTCCGACACAACAATCGAATTCATTGTTAATTTATGAAATTTACATTATAATTAATTCTCGATACGTTAATCAAAGTTGTATATGTGCAAATCTTAGGAAATCTGCAACGAAACTCGAAAAATAGATTTTAAAATTATTTTTCGAACAAACCTATCAACCCTAGTTTTTCTTGTTGATTAGAGTTATCGAGAAGAGAAATTCACGGTTGAACGCAATCTATCAAGTGATATCATTTGTTCTGGTACAACTAATCGATTTTTTTTTAAATGAATAAAAATAGTTCTAGTATAGTTCTAAACCATTTCGCCAAAAACAACTTAATATGAAATTTGGAAAAAATAAAATAAAACTAAAGAATGAGAGCTTTCTAAATCTTTTTCTAGAATTAAAAAAAATTTAATTCCTTCAAAAGTTGTATAAGTTTCAAGTTGAACCTAAAATTTACGTGGTCAATGGTTGGTTCAATCGTAGACCCTTTTCCAGCTTTTTGTGAATTTTAAATTCAACTTAAAGCTTAAATAACTTTTGAAGGAATCAACATTTTCTAATTCTGAAAAAAAGATTTGGAAAGTTCTTGTTCTTTAGTTTTATTTTCGTTTTCAATCATTAAAAAAAATCGATTACTCTCGATACTTTAACCAACAAGAAAAACCAGGTTTGATAGGTTTATGCTCGAAACAAAATTTTGACATTCATTTTTGGAGTTTCGTCGCAGATTTCGTGAAATTTGCACATATGCTCGCATGCAAATGCGTAATATTGCAGTTGCTCGGACGGCAAGAACTAAAATTTATCGTCAGCGACCACTACAAGCATGTATTATAATACAACATTTGGTTATGAACACGACGTGGATATATCATGAGGAATAATGCGCTGGGAAAAACGTCGAAGGAACGCATTTGTATGAGCTTGGCGCCTCGACGTGCCTGTCACTGACTCTTCCGACGGCACTTATTATAGTTGCTGTGTTACTAACTGACTTCTCCCATCTTTGCATATCACGCTCAGTGATCGAAATACCGCGAGAGCGTGCCATGTAATAGCACCAAAAGGTCACCCTCTCGAATTTCATTTTACCTACGCCTTCTTTTACACCTCGAAGTGGCGTCGATCTGCTGCTTCCTTCGATTCCTCGATTTGACATGCTTTCTTCGTATAGCTATATTCTTATTCTGCCGCTAGGAGATTCCAAATAATATGTACAGGGTGTCTCAAAAGTATGGACATATCTAAATATCTCAGAAAATAAGGGCGCTAGAAAAAAACTTTAAATACAAAAGTTTTGGGAAATCAAAAGGGCAATCTGATGGTGACCTTGAATTTGAGCTTGAGCTTGAGCTTCAGGTCAATGTGATTTCTTTAAATAGGAACCCCTATTTTTCACACCGAATTCTGAAAGAGCGGGAAATTTTACGTCCAAAAAGATAGTTTTTAATTTTTAAGATTGACCATCAAAAGGTATCAAAAATAGAGGTTCCTATGTAAAAAAAAAACACGTTGTACTTCAAAATGACCTTGTTCAAGGTCACCATTGGATCACTGTTTTAATTTCCCAAAACTTTTGTATTTAAAGTTTTTTTTCTAGCGCCCTTATTTCCCGAGATTTGTAGGTGTGTCCATACTTTTGGGACACGCTGTATACACACACGCACGCACACACACACACACACACACTCACACTCACACTCACACTCACACACATATATATATATATATATATATATATATATATATTTAAGAAACCGTATTGTGAATATAACATGAATCACATAATTGACATCTTTAATAAACATTTATGCTACATGACATATATTTTTATAAATATTGTAAATTTGTTTTCTAACAGGCTAAGTAAATAATCTTAAAATTGTAAACAACATTGTAAGAAACATCTTCTGTTTTGTAAACATCAATTTTGATCGAAAATAAGAGTAAACATTATAACTGGATTTACTATATTGCACATTTTATTTGCGGCATTATATTACCTATGTACATCATTATATCTATCGGTAGTTCTAATCTGGATTCCAATCCCAGTCCCAGTCCCACTCTCAGAGCTAAAGTTTGAAATCGGAACAAAATAAATAAAAGTACCTATAAAACTTATACAGTTTTTATGTTGCTAACATCAATTTGAATAAAAAAGATTGATATATTTGAAATAGAATCTTTTTCTAATCAAAATAGAACCTATTTTAGCGCATTTCCACAATAGAATTTTCTTAAATTTGCTGCCGATGAAGATATATTTTATTTATAACACTTTTTGCACGCTATACATAGAAAACTTTTTCTATATGTGTTAATTTTAAATTAGAATTATTTGTGATGCTAATATATAAAAGTCCTTTTTTTTTAAACATGTATTTAGGTCTTAGGAGAACTAGAAGCTATCATTATCCAAGAGTAAAAAATGTGTATATATGCAAATCTCACGAAGTCTGCAAAAAACTTCGAAAAATGAACCCCAAAAAAGAAAATAAAACTAAAGAACGAGAGCTTTCCAGATCTTTTTTCAGAATTAGAAAATGTTGATTCCTTCAAAAGTTATGTAAGTTTGAAGTTGAGCTAAAAATTCACAAAAACGATGTGAAAAGGTCAACAATTATTGAAGTTAAGATTTTCTCATCCTCCATGGTTGTGTTGAAATAGTAATGCTTACTCGATCAGGCGGGGATGATGTTTGAAATAAAATGCTTTATTTCTTTTTGAATTATTTTTGCGACGTTTCGTTGACTAATCCGTCAACCTCATCAGGCTGAAAAGTTATTTTATTAAAAGTTGTTAATTAATTGTACATATCACTCAGTTTTATCAATATTAACAATTGTCAATAATTATTGTCCCAACCATTAACCGCGTGTATTTAAAGCTCAACTTCAAAGTCTCATAACTTTTGAAGGAATCAATATTTTCTAATTCTGAAAAAAAGATTTGGAAAGCACTTACTTTTTAGTTTTATATTTTTTTCCAATTTTCATATTAAGTGGTTTTTGGTAGTTTTTAATCATTTTTAAATAATTGATTATTGGCCCCAGAAAAATAATACCCTTCGATGGACTTTTATTCTTTTTCTATTAAATTATTCTTTTTTTATTAAAGGGGATATTTTTCATTATAACTATAATTATTGAAAAACCAATTATACTACAGTAATTCTATATATTAATTTATTATTACAGTAATCGTACTTTTAATACCTCACTACAAATCAGCTCAAAAGCTAGTAAGATCTGTTTTCAAAGGTAATATTGACCACTCCTCTTGTCAGTAAAAACATCCTCTTTAATATCTCAATCTCGAATTTCAGAAATCCTTAAGAAGTAGATGAGAGATCCTATTTTTAAAATTTAATTATTTGATTTCCAAATATTTTTTTTTTCTGATAAAAACGTCGATTTTAAACTTTTTGTATGTAAACGTTACATTTACTTTTTCTTATACCAGTTCTATCAGTATCTTCTATACGATTTTCATGTTCAAAAAACAGCGTAAATATCATTCCTATCTCATCGATGTCACAATTTTATTTAATTATTTCTTTACTATAAATTAATATTCAGAAAAATCTCCTTAACACATCCTTATACAAAAATTATTATCAGAATTTGTTGAGCGATTTAGTAATAAATAAATTATAAATAGTAATACCTTTATGGAAAAAAACAAACACAGGAAATCGTAAGAAGCCATAGGAAACAGCGTAGAAAACCGTACATAATCGTACAAAACCGTACATAATCGTACAAAACCGTACAAAACTGTAGAAAACCGTTTCAATTCGGACATATTTCATTACGTTTTCTTACGTTTTCGTACGATTTCGTACAGTTTTGTACAGTTTCCTACATTTAATTCTTTGACATAAAAAATTTGTTATATACACAAAAAATTTACGAATCGTAATAAAATGTATGAAAGTATATAAACTCGTACGAATCCGTAAATAAATGTACAAAACTGTACAAAACTGTAATATTCATTAGAACTTACGGAAATGTACGTTTTCGTACGTTTTCTTGCATTTTCTTATCTTTTCGTACCTTTTATTACGTTTTCATACGTTTCAATTTTCAGATGCTAATCGAAGGATTTTATGAATCGTAGAAAATCGTAGAGAACCGTAAGAAATCGCAGAAAATGTAAGAAACCGTATAAAACGGTACGAAATATGTCCGAATTGGAACGGTTTTCTACAGATTTGTACGGTTTTGTACGGTTTCTTACGAGTTCCTACATTTGTTTTTTTTCCATACGGGCAGTTATTTTGTTTAGCATTAATACTGAACATGTCTATACACATGTCTATATAAGTAATATATACATTCTGTGTTAGAAGCATGATTAGAATGCCCAATACTGAGGAAAATAGACATTATATTTCATTTTATTTTGAATCATACGTTAATCTTTAAAAAAATGTAGAAAGTATTAAAAAATATGTATTACTTTAAAGAATCAGACTAGATGACAAAAATAACTTGAAATACTCTGTGATTGTTGTTGCGGTAGCATAATTTCGTGAATTCTACACTTAAACAAGTACATATGTTCAATGATGTTGATGCATAAACGACAGTCATAAATGCATTACGTGCTGACCGACGCTGTGTAACTTTCCCCTATACATATCTTTAGTGGAGAACATTCAGAATAAAATAAAAAATAATCTCTTTATATTATTTCGATCTTACTGTATTGGAACGATTATATACTTCTTATTATTTCAAAACCGAGATTTTTTCAAATTTGTTTAATATCATATTTAAAAGAGTACCTTTCTCAGAGCTCGGAGAAATAGATCTTTTTTATTTATATTAATTTTCGAACTCACAAGGAAAGTATCTCAGATCCAGATCACGGATTTTTTTGAAACTTTGAGATATGATTTTAAATACCGAAATATGAATGAAGCCACAATATTAGATCCTAACGCTTCAATAAACTAAAGTTATCGACGTTTTCAGCTGTATTTTAAGGAAATATTGAAAAAAGTACTGTGTCTTTTATATTAACTATCTAGTCTAAACAAGTTTCACATAGAATTGTAAACAAATACAATAAAACTAGAGATTACAAGCTTTCCGTTACTTCTTTTAAAATTTTAAAAATATCAACTCCTAAAGTTACGTTAGTTTAAAGTTCAGCAGCAAAATATGCATCAGAAACACATGAAATTGAAGCTCTAGGTTTCATCTATTTATAAGTGGTTTTTAGTTGCTTAACTTTGAACTATGGTAGTTTTAGGAGTTGATACTTTTTAATTCTAAAAAAAGTAATGGAAAGCTCGCTCTCTCTAGTTATATTGTATTTCTTTACAATTCTATTTGAGACTTGTCTAAACTAAACAGTTAATATAAAAGACATAACACTTTTTTCAGCATTTCCTTAAGGACAGGTGTAAACGTCGATAGCTTGAGTTTAGTGAAGTGTTAGGATCTAATATGGTGGCTTCCTTCATATTTCGATATCTAAAATTATATCTCAAAGTTTGAGAAAAATCTATGATCCAGATCTGAGATACTCTCCTTGTCAGTGTAATAACTGATATAAATTTTATAAAAATATATACATGTAATTATCTGTAGCTCTATGTATTTCATGTCATCAATTCACATAATTCTGCATACGTGTTTGCAGGGAACATTTTCCTTACTACAAAAGCAACGACGACCGATGGAAGAACTCGGTGCGGCACAACTTGTCGATAAACCCTCACTTTCGCAAGGGCTCGAAAGCACCTCACGGAGCCGGACATTTATGGGCAATAGCTAGTCAGGACGAATCTAAGCCTCGTCAGCTCTTCAACATCGCCTCGATCAGACAGGCTTTGAAGGATGAAGAGGCTAAGGCGCAGAAAGCTAACACGTACGTTCATCGATTTGCTTTAGACTCAAACAGAGCTGGTTACCTAAATTTTAAGCGACTTCTTTTTACGAGTATTCTCGATATATATTAGGATACGAGTTTGAATTATAAATAACGTAGTAAATGTATATTTTAGTCGGGTGATGACGGTCGATGATGAAATAGCAGCAGCGACGGCCAGCATCGCCCAACCTGTCGATGAAGAAAGTATCTGCGAGACGATAACTCTGGAGCACTGCGCCGAGCAGATTTTGAGCGGTATAAAAAAGGAAGTCGAAGTGCAATATTTAGTCCCCATGATGCTTTCGAGTAACGGGGAAGTCATTCACAGTCAGCAGTGTCATAGTCAGAATACCCAACTCTGTTCCGTTGAAGAAACTGGTGAGGAATCGTTAACAGCTGCTTATCGCATGATATTCCCCTGTTTGGCAAACAAACTTGCTTGAGAAAGTAAAAATTTTCAGATTTCTTGAATCCGGTACCAAACAAGGTGGCGGCTGAAGAGTGTGGCCTGGAGGAGTGCGGCTACCTGGTCACGGACCTCAATCCGTCCTCGCTAGGCTTGAACATGTCCGAGTCGGAGGTGGTGACGACTGACAACCTCTTCGGCGAGGAGCTGAGTTTCCAGTTCTACGAGTTCGCTTCGTCCTCGCAGCTGCAATCCGCCTGACAGCTCGCGGAACAGCACCGATTACACCGCGCCTACACTACTGGAGGCGCTGGCAAAGTCCGCGTGATCTTCGTCGACGAGTCGATGTCGCTGCCGAAAGCACGGACGGCGCTCGGGGACAATAGCGTTCGCGGCGAGGACGATCGTCATCTTTCGGGATGCATCGTTCCGGACCTGTCTCGGTCGTGTCTCGAGTCCTCGCCGACCATAACCGTCAATGCAGAGGACTATCGCGCGCAGGCGTAATCGGAGGGGGGGAAAGCGACCGAACTCGCATATCGCGCGTTTTCGTCGCGGTTTTAATTTTGTTTTTCGCGCGGAGCAAAACACTAATGAAGTACCAGTGCCTGAATTGTGCAACCAAATGCGCGTAACTTATTATTACTATAATGTAACTAAAATAATTAATTATCCTAGTCTTATAGAAAATGTGTGTAATGTTTTTTTGTATTAGCAAAGAAAATATGAAATATAATATTTACAATTTCATAGATGTTATTACGATTTTCTCATTTTTAAGCCCGTTTATTTTATTTAATATAACAATAAATATTATTTATCTCTCTACTTTATCTGAAAACTAATCACGTATAGGTTACTTTAAATTAAATTGGAAAAGTCAAAACTTTGATATATTTAAATATTTTTATTTAACAAACTGTACAAACACTTACAAACTATTGTTCTGTTTTTTTATTTTCTTTTTTATCATCACTGTCTTCGCTAGACTTTGCTTCAACATCATTTGACTGATTTTCTTCCACGTTTTTGTCCAGTTTTTCACCTTGTTTTGACAAATAAGCCAACATCTTTTCTTCTCTTTTTTTCTTCTTTTCTTCCTTCTTTCTCTTTTTGTCTTCTAGTTCTTTTTTCTTGAACAATTCTGCAACCCTTTCATCACGTGGATCAATATTGTAACCAAACTGTTCGCGGATTTCTTCCATTATGAGTTCTTTTCTTTTTTTAGCTTCCAATATTTCCGCTTCTTTCTTGGCAATTTTTTCATTCAAAGCAGCTTTCCATTTATCAAAGTTAGCTACCGCTTTACTAATTTCTTCCTCTCTGAAATATGTTTCAAAATATAGAATAAATGCTATGTATAAATTTAAATATTTTATATTATTTCATACAGGAAGTACAGTATTAATATACATTTCATCAAACACAAATAGTTTTTTAAAATTTATAAATCATGTTTGTACAACATTAAAAAATAAGTAACTAAACAAGATATAAAATGTATATCTATATTAATAATTAATTAAATTTAATGGATTTTCATTTTATTAGCTTATAAACATATACTGCCAAAAGTGTATCAAATGTTTGTAAATAAATATTTCAATATATAGACAATATTTACGCAACAACTTATCACTTTGGCATTAAATATACAACATACATATAAAAATAATATTAACTGCATAGAAAATTGCTAAACTGTCTTCCAACACCACAATTCATACTCATACCTTTAACTACAAGAAGACACAACATTCTGTATTGAAATTGAATTTAATAAATACCTATTGTTCTAATTAAAATAAAAAATAAGCACTGTTGATGACTTTTGTTTAATAAATTACAATAATTTTGTGTGCATATATCTGTTATTTTTTTCTTTACATTTAAACATCATTAAAATTTTAAAATAATCAAGATGAATTTTTTTTTATAAAATATTACAATTATGCTAAATTTTAGACTTAATATCAAATTTTTTGACTATGATTTTTTATGACTATATTATAAATGAGGAAATATTACCTTTTTCTTATTTCTTCAGCTTCTTCCCTTTTTCTTTCTTCTATTTGTTTCCACTGTTCTTGTATTGTATGTGGATAAGCAAGATGCTCATATTCCTTTCGATCTTCAATCTCACTTTTAGTAGGCCATGCTATAGCTGGACTAATACCAGCTGCTTCGATGCCATATCTTCCTAACATCTTTTTTCTGTATTTAATAGTATCATGAAAGCTTGCATGACTCTCTGTGTAAGGTTGTCTACCATGTAAAATATTATGATGATGTGGTTCAAGTCTAGATTTATTTCTGATTCTATCAATAGTTTCAGAATTGTAGGTTGGTGTATCTTCATAAACCGGTATTTCTTCAACTTCTAGATCACCTACAACAGAACTAGTTGTTGGAGCTGTTGCATAGCAATGTTTTGTAATATTCTCCAACGCTTGTCTTTTAAATGGTAAAGGTAGCTTTACGAAAAGATTCATATTCATTCTGTTTGATAAACTCTATAGTAAACAACTCTTGAATGTTATTTTAATATCCTATAAGAAAAGTAAGGTTATAAAAATTAATTGGAATCAGTTTACAAATTTAATCGTAAAATAATATTTTATAAAGTTCTTAAAAATAATAATTAAATGTTTTTGTAAATTATACTTACATCGGTAAACATTGACAATTTCCACAAAGCAAAGTAGAAAATATCAATTTAATTTCTATACCGATAAAGAAGCAGAAGTGTGCGGGCAGAAGCGTCCGCCATGATATATATGTTATATATGTATCGTGCGCGCGCATTCAAAATCAGCTGTTCTGCTACATCATTTGAAAGGAATATATAAACAAAAATAAAAATTGTATAAAATAAAATATTTTAACGTCAATTTTATCATTAAAAATTAATAATATGTGGATTTAAATACTTCATAAATGTCAAGACCAAATTGTATTGAATCAATGAAATGAAAAAAAAATGTAAAATTCACTTTTAGTGGTTTCGCAAGAAAAAATCTCCCATTAACTAGCTTTTTATTTTTGTTATCGCTCTCGAGAACGTCATCCCTCTCACACGCACACACACATCAAGGAAGGAGCGGGAGCGAGGGAACACGCACATATAGGTAAGCACAGCTCCAAGGACATGGTCTGGTGCCGATACCTTTAAGGAAGGAAAAAAAGGTAAGCACAGTATGAAATTAAACTGAAAGCTGTTCGAAAGCATGCAGAGTACCGTGGTTGGCAACTACGTCACTGCGTGTTTGGCAATATAGCAACGCGTTTCCATGACTGTGAAGTTGGCAATTTGGCCTAATAACCGCAAGCACGAGCGACAGCCGCACAGACAGGGCCAGTTCTACTGCTTGGTGTGAGTTCTTTTATATACACATACACAACTTTTTTTGCAGCAGACCCTGCCCACGCAGCGCGGAACGCAGCAAAGCTGATCGAGCAGTCGTTGTCACACGAGCGACGAGGAGTATTTCTCAATATATTCGCAGTTTCACACACGCAGCGCGCGCGTGTTGAGTCTCAGACTCTGCTCTTGTACAGCAGCATCAGAGACTATTACACGAGAGACATCGCCATCGCTGCCTTTTTCTTCGAAGCTGTTTCAGCCACATTTCAGCTGTAGGATTCATCGAATCTTACGCGTCGTTTCATCCAATTTTTCAACCATCTTAAAAATGCCTAATGAAATCACCATTGACGACGTGAGTAAAAAAACATTTTTGCGCGTGCTTCTGTGGCAATGGTCACACTACGCGCTTGAGGCCGAAATCACACTCGCACCTGTGTTATAACTGTCAATTCTTTTTTTAGCTACAAATTTTAAGGTCCAAGCATGTGCATATGAAGGACGAGGCAACCGTTCTTCAAAAGATTAACAAAATCTTACGAGAAGGATCGAGTAAATTGCAGGTTTGAGTCTTATTATACGTGCTTCGGAGCATTTTTACTCCTGTAAAAACCTGCTATGTTAATATTAAAATTTATTTTTTAGATCGTTACGGATTTCGATCTAACGTTAACGAAGCAACACGAAAATGGTGTTCCCATTCTTAGTAGTTTTGGTAAGAATTGCACCCGCTATTTTTTTAAATAGTATTTTATTTTGAAATTCATAATATAATTGATACAATTTTATTTTTTACTTCTGTATAGATAGCATTATATATAAAAATACTAATACTAAGAAATAATTGTTTAATATACTTTTTATGTTAAATCACAAGTTTAGTTAAATGGAATGTCACATTTAAATTTATTTTTATTTATTATTATTGCATTTGTTTAGATAATGACCTTATAACTGATGAGTATAGAAGTTAAAAATTTATGGAAATAGATCAGATAATTAATTAAAATTGGATTAATATTTCTATTTTTTTATACAGGAATCTTTCGAAAATCGAAGCAGCTATCAGATGCCTATAGAGAAGAATCAAAACTTCTTTATCAGAAGTATAGACCTATTGAAATTGACCCAAACATTCCAATGGAGGAAAAAATTAATGCCATGAATGATTGGAACATGGCATCACACAAGTGTCTGCAGGGTTTCGAATTTGATCGAAAGGAAATTGATGAAATTGCTAAATTATATGGCCACTCACTGAGAGATAGAACAAAAGATTTATTTATAAAATTAAAAAATCTTAATGTCCCAATTCTTGTATTTAGTGCAGGACTTGGGGACATTGTTGAGTCTATATTGAGGCAACAAGGAGTGTTGCTAGATAATGTAAATATAATTTCCAATTTTTTAAACTTTAATGGAAATATTCTTGATGGATTCAAAAACTCACATCGGATGATACATGTCTTCAACAAAAATGAGCATGCTATTGAAAATGAATATTTTAAAATTTTACAAGGCCGTACCAATGTTATTTTGATGGGAGATACCATAGGTGATGCTACAATGGCAGATGGCGTGGAAAACACAGAAACAATCCTTAGGATTGGATTCTTATATGACAATGTAAGTGTTTAATATTACTAATTGTTTAATATTACTAAGTTTTCTAATAAGTATACTTTCTTGTCTTGTTTTTATATAAAAAAAAATTTTTAAAACAAAAAATATCTTATTTTTGATAAAATATTTTGAAAATAATAATTTTTTGCTTATAATTTGATATGTATCATTAACTCATGAGATTACAATAATGATATCAAAGTAAGGAAAAAGTTTTGGTTTATTTTTCTACTTGAATGGAAGATAACACACAACAGATTTCGCAACATGACTTGATATCACAACTCTAGCTTAGATCATCAAAATGTTATTTCTATAGTTGCTTTTATCAAAGTATTTCTATGACTTAATAAATGAAAAGGATTTCAACATCGAATTTTCATAATTTCTGTTTTTATTTTCAGGCAGATGAATGTTTACCAACATTTAAAGAAGCGTTTGATATTGTTTTAGTCGATGACCAGACCATGGATGTCATTACAGAAATTCTTAATTCACTTTTGTAACACTTTATAAGATATTTACTTAAAGTATATAGATTCTCAATCTTCCAAAGTTCATTTTTGGAGTATATGTATATTGCGAGTTTTATATCATTTTTGTGTTAAAAATGATCTTATAAATTTTTGCATTTATAAGTGTGTGAATCTGTGATTCTTTAGTAAACTGAAACAGACTTTAGTTTGAATAGATAAGAGTACATAAAAAATGTTAAATAGCTTTTTATCTAATTAACAATAAAACAAATTATTTGTTAACATTTCGCACGTGAAGAGTTTTTTGAAATGTTTTTTTCATAAATCAAAATAAAATAAATTTTGTAATAATATACTGTTAGCTGCAAAGTAAATTTGTTTCAAGCGCTGGTTGCAACTTTGACTTTCAGTAAACTTATAGAAAGATATTATTGTAATATTTATATATACTAGAAACATTTGTATCCTTATTATTTAGCAAATTTAGAAAGCCACTTTTAGTTTTAAATCTACAATAAGATTATACTCATAAAGTTATAACATTTGATTGTTACTTAGATGCTTTAATAAATATTAAGTTATAAATCGATTTGTTAAATTATGCACAATAAATAAGACACATAATAAGACTAATATTCAGAAAAAAATTAGCAAGTATAACATAAACTAGAAATAAACGAAAAATTTTGTATCTAATACTTTAAAACACAAATACATATTGTTTAACGATATAATTTTTTTATATGAACAATATATATTCATTATTGTTTTTTAATTCGAGTATATGTAGCGAATATGTGTATGCATATTGACCACAAGCAAGTTTATAGTATTTTTACATCTTTAAATCTAACTCGCAGTTTTATATAAAAGTATTATAGAGAATTACCAACTGTTGTGCTAATTACTTGTAAACTAAATATTTGTTTTTAAAACGACAAACATTAATTTATTTGATTATTATTATTATACAAATAAAGTGAAGATCTTTTTATTAAACTAATTTTATTTTACATGTTACTACATGCACTTGTCCCATTTATTAAATCATAAAATGCGTTTGATCTTTCTATTGTGTTTTAACTTTTATTTCATGGAGATTCTATTGGGTATATATTGCACGGTGAGAAATTATATAATATAATAAAATATATCGAATAACAAAAAAACTTTTTTGAAGTTCCAGTATATAGAATAGATATCGACAATTTTAGAAATGATATACAGTAAATAATTGAGTACAAAATTTTGTATTTTCTCTTAGTTTTTGTTTTCAAAAGGACCATTTTCATTTTATTAAAATTTTATTACGTGGTATCGTAGAACGAATTAAACTATTTTTAAAACGTGAGCAATCACAATGTCACAGGCAACTGTTTAAATTAAATGAAGTCGTATTAGATATGTAGAAAACTTGGTAAATGAAAAAAATTGTGATTATCAGCTGTTGAATCACTTCTCGAATTGACGATCTATTTTATATAGTTTTTTGCGTATGTCATAAGTACTGAAATTTTGTTAAAAAATATTTTACCATTACTCGTAATACTTGTCCATTAATTATACTATGTCAATCCTCACCTTTCAATGTGTGAACAATTCATTAAAAAATATTTTTTTTCTATATAAAAAAGAGATGGACTTGGGATTGTCACCTCTAATGATTGCGAATATTGCGATTGGTCGATTTGAAATGAATATGTAAAATTTGATTGGACCATCTATCGTGTAGCGCGCACTGACACTGCTAGTGTATTTAAACTTATGACCAATTAAAATTTGCTTTGATATGCTAGATGCAACTATCATTTCGTTGCTCCCATATAAAAAGATAGTAACTCGGAGTCCGGTTGAAAAAGATGGTATCTCGGAGTCCGGTTGGAAAACATTGTAACTCGGCGGCCGGTTGAAATTAAAACGTGGTATCTCGGGGTCCGGTTGAAAAATATGGTATTTCAGAGGCTGGTTGAAAAACATGGTATCTCGGAAGTTAATTTTTTTTGCTCCGATTTAGGTTAGTAAAACTGATCAAATATTTTCAGTATTTGATTTGAGATGTGATCAAATAGACTTTATTTATACTTTTATCAGAATAAATATTACGATTATAGTACGAATGTTTCTCGAAAGAAAATTATTTTAGAGTAAAAAACAATTAATAAAGCAATTAATCTAACATGAACATTAACGTAATATTATTTTTCATGTCTACTACATTTTACTGTACCTATATTAAAGTGTATTAGTCCAATCTCTATAATTACTAAAATAATGATATCCCGATTTATTGTGTACTTTGTCTTTGAGCATTTTTTATCGACCTAGTCAAATGTACTTTATTTAGAATAGAAAAAATTAGATCATTTATTTATTTTTAATAATAAAATTGCAGGGTGAAACGCGAGGGTTACTGGTCACATAAACGCGTGCGTGCGCGAGTGGCTACGGTCGGCCGCGCACTGGTAGCCAATCACAGCTTGACTCGAGCGGAAGGGAGGAGTGTCTACAACTCGAAGCAAGCTATGATTGGCTGCTGACATGCCCTGATAGAGGATTGAGTGGTATAAAATAATTTTCTTTCATTTAGAAACATTCGTACTATAATCGTAATATTTATTCTGATAGAAGTGTAAATAAAGTCTATTTGATCACATCTCAAATGAAATACTGAAAATATCTTATCAGTTTAGCCAACCTAAATCTGAGCAAAAAGAATTAGCTTCCGAGGTACCATCTTTTCCAACCGGACTCCGAGTTACCCTGTTTTCCAATAAGACTCCAAGTTACTATGTTTTCTAACCAGACTCCCAGTTACTGTCTTTTTATACGGGAGAGTATATAAATTTCTAACTATAGTTTTTATATACAGGAAAGACAGGATAAACATTTTTTAGTAATGAAATTAAATACGAAAACAAAATCTCACATCCCTTTAAAACAATTCTTCATCAAGATTTAATTTTCTCATGCGTATTAAAGTATTTTTTATTTACAAAAATCTTTAAAATAATTTTTTTGCATCTCTATAATAAATTATACCGTCTCAAATTTTGAACTTTATCCTCCTCATCATTTATCAATCTGACATTACTTTGTCTTGTATTATATAAACTTAAATTCATTGAAGAACATATATTCTACGTTGAACTCAATATGTTCAGAATTTTGTTCAGAATAGTTATTTCTACCTTTTTCGATACTTTTATTAATATTATATACTTGTAGAACTCTATACAAAACGATATTTATTTATCATGAATCATATTTTAATGATTTCAATTATATTTTTATTTTGCAGATATTTAATGTTTAAGGGAGTAATTTGAATAAAAAAATAAATTATAATTTAGGGAAAGAAAAAGTTTAGGCTATTCAACGACTATTTAACTCCTATTATAGGTGTAATATATTACGTTCAACAAAATTTAAATGTTCAGATAAGTAATTGTGACGCAGTAGTAAAAAGTCAAAATTTTCTATTTCATCTTACACGAATTTTCGTTAAGTAAATGTATTTATAGATTTTTATATTTACATTTTTCCCGAAATACTTTTGAAATTAGTAATTTATTAAAATTAGTAAATTTGTATAGAGTCTCTGAAAGCATCTAATAAATAAAAGCATTACACATGTTTGAACAAACTATTCGCTTTTCGCAATTACGAAGTAAATGCTTTTTTCTCTGCAAGTGCGACTTGTGAAAATAATTTAATTCTGAAGCTATTCTATGTTTATGATTGACACACCACTCCATAATATTAGTGGAAATATCCATTATTCAAAATAGTGAAACTCCTCTTTTTTAATTAGTGGATAATTCTATGTATTTCTACTAAGAATTAGTGAATATTTACCCTCATCATCAGTGAATATTTACTAATGTTTTGGTGGAGCAATTTTAACTAAATCGCTCATATTTTGTCAGTTTCTGAGATTTTCAAACTCACGTAACTTTGCATAGAATAGGCCAATTATTTTTATTACTCTTAACTTAAATTAAAGATTTTCTCTTTTACGCTCATTTTTTTCCTGTAGAAGATTTTTTAACACCTTTACTTGCTTATTATAAAAAATGTATATAGTAGAAACTTTTTTTCGGAATATACATAAATGGTCCTGTGTTGATTTTGAATAATTTATTATTTATTATTTTAATAGTAAATCAACATTCTCACGCTTCTGATACGAAAACTTACAAGCTATAGAGAACTGTTGTTTACAGTGTAAAGTTTAAAAAACAAATGTTGAAATCGTTAAAGCCATCTCGAGATCGAATTTAGAATTATCATAATCGTTGTTGAGTAATGTTAAAAAGATTTTCATTCATGACAGCATAACTACAAATCAAAATCTTATGTAAATTTTTATTACGTTTCTGTAATTCCAACAAATTGCGGATTCGCATATTGCATTTTTTCAATTTTCTAATCAATTTTAATGCCAAAGATTTTTTGTTCAAAATGAAAAATAAACCAATAATATTGTAAATCTTCGAAAATCAGAAGCTGGTTGAGTAATTTGAAAATTTCTTTACGCTTTTTTTTCTAATAAGCTTGAAACCTATATTATTTTTTTTCATAAGCCTACGATTTGTTTAAGGAACCTACAAATTTTTCTGAAACATTCATGTAAAAATACCTATATGTGGTCAGTCCGTGACAAAATTACGATAACTGTCACGTGTAAAGGGATTTTTGTTCCTCTTGGCCAGTCTGGGTTATGAGCTTAGAAAGGTGCACGATGAAGTATTTTACAGTTAATTAAAATGCGTATTTTATTATGACGTATACAAGCGAGTGTGAGAGAGAAAGAGAGTCGCTTCTAACGCGGCGCGGTAGATTCGTATAGTGGCAGCGGACTTGGTGGCTTGGCTGGTAGGTTGATCGTTGCTGCTTCCTCTCGTCTGACGGCAATGTCCTGGCCTCGTTATCTCTCTTTAGCTAGTCTCTTCTCGGGCAACGCCCTAGCCTCGTTGTCTCTCTTTCAGCTAGTCCCAGTCCCGTGGTGTGCTTTGGCTTTTATAGTAAAAATCACCTGTCCGCTCTTCTTTCTCTCACCTACCTATGAGGCTATTATTGCAACGTCTTCAAACTTCGCTTAGCTGTCGCCGCGGCGTGCTGCTTCGTTTTCCAGCTTCGACTATGTTTGTAATGCTATCACACGTAACAATACCTTGTAAATTTTACTAATGGGTTTCTAATAAATGCATTAATTTATTAATTAATATTAATTAACTCACGAGGTTCATGCAATCAAAAGCGAACTTTTTACGAGTTTTCTATTACTAAGAAAAAGCTCAAAAAATACATATAAGTAAAAAGTAAGGGTAAAACTTGGAAATAAAATAAAAAATATTATATTAGCTTCATATATATATATATTTAAACATTGCAATGTTATATGTCTCAAAATTATTGAGCAATATAGCAACATTTTTTAACTATTTGGCCGCACCCCTATAGGAAATATCCAAAATCGAGATATGTATTTTTGTTAGAAGAACGCGATCATCCTAATTTTTGTAAGAGTGAGAGAGCGAGTGTTATGCGCGCGAGAAAGTATAACAATCAAATATTTGAAACGTTCTAAAGATAGTTTAATATCGTTGGTCTGCGCAACTCGTTACAGGTTTGCAATAAAGTAGATAACCAAAGAGATTGACTAAATTTTGATACGCGTGTTAAAATCCTGAATAGTCAATCGGGCATATGAACGCGTCAATCATTCCTTGTGTACGTTTAAATATTTCATATACTCATATATTGTTTGCATGTATGAGAACTCAACGTAAAAGGTGTCTGCTTGAGAAAACATCTGATTGATTTCATGTAATCAATTAACACGACTCAGGTAAAATGTCTGAATTCGGCTGATTCACCGTCGCCTTTTCCTTCGAACTGCCAAGTGTGCGAAAAAAGCACGCCGAGCAATGTTAAAAAAAGCATTTTTCTCGTGTTACGCGCGTCCTCGACCTCGCGTCACTGTTCTCTCTCTCTCTCTCTCCGCATGTATCTCCTCGCGAGGTATAAACCCGCAGAAGATCTATACATCCGCATCCGCACATCGGTGTCACAGCCGTCGACGCAAGTGTTTTACACGCGTCTATGTACATACACCTATAGACGTGGCGCACATATCGGCCTATACAGCGATATATGTATAGGTTTATAGGCAGTTAGATATATGCATATAGTCATGTATATATATATATATATCTACACGCAGCAAAGGTGCGCGAGCGCGGGGGCTTGGCGAACCGCGAACGGCAGCGCGGCAAATCGGCTTACACAGTACGTAGCGCCGGCTCAACTTGCACATATACACACCGCGCGCCGCCCCGCTGCTCTATATCCCAGAGACCGAGTTTTAAAGCCAGCCGTAGCCTCTAGCGCGAGCCGCGCGATACTTAGCGGCCGCAGCTTCTATACGACGTACTTACTTACCTTTGTATATATGTACATATATATACGTGCGTGGACATTCGTCCGATTCATTCGATTGTGCTGATTAGGAGCGCACGCGCTGTTATTATTTACGTTTCGTCGATTCGCGCACACACTATACTGGCTCTCAGCGTGTCTATCCGCCGTGCAGGCGTGTTGTTTTAAGACCGAACGAACCCCCGAAGCTTTGTCGCGTTGTCGTCGCCAGTGGATGCAGCTGGTTGGCGGCAGGGTTGCGCGCTCCGATGCCGAGGCGCGGAGCGAGAGGTGCACCAGCAGCATGTCCGATGACGTCGTGCCGGCGCTCGAGAACGCCAACTGGATTCAAGGTGAACGTCTCTTGTTGTTGATGTTGTTGTTATGTCGCCATTGTACATGTATACACGCGAGGGGCTGTCACGTTGCGCGCGGCGTGTAAAATATAGGTAGCCGCAGCTTTTGGGGTCGGTCATGTTTACGGTCAACCTGATTTTCGTCTATTTCTCGTATCGTTCGAGTGCGTTGTGGAAATTTTTATCGAGTGCGAGAATAAAGCCGCTCTTATCGACTCATATGTACGTGTTCCGTCTTTCATGCCGCCGCCGCCGATGCCGACGCAGAACTGCAGAAGAAGGTCTTCGAGGAATGCGTTGTCGAATCACAACCGGTGGAATCAGGCGACAACAGCAACAGCGAGTCCGCCGCCCCGGCAGCGAACGCGCTTGTGCCGGTCACCGTCATCATAAACAATATACGTCGAAGCTTCGCTGTCATCCCGCACTTTCGGTGAGTCCTGCTATTCTCCCTATAGGATTGGCCCACGTCTTGACATTGAATTCGTTCATCAAGACATCATCATAGTGTTTAGGGAATTTGGCTTTATGTTTATTAAAGTAACAGGGTTGTGTTGATGTGCGACAATAGGTTAGGTTTTTCGATAAATTATTCACTTGCGCTTCAGTCGACCATTATTCATGTTTACATTACGTTTCGAAAATTTCGGAAGCAAATTGAAAAGATCCGAGTTTCAGCCTACTTGTAGTTTTTATTTATCGCGAATTAGGTTGTGTATTTTTAAAGACAGTTTCAATGTAGCTTGTGAATAGTGGATTAATTATAGTGTATTTAGGAATTAAATACTAAAGTTCAATGTTTGTTTGTTTTTAAAACAAACTCAATGACAAGGATAACACCTTATTAGCGATAAGACTGTGTAATTATATTTATTTATTATTATATGTTCTTTAAAATAACAATCCATTCTATAAAAGATAGTAGTCGTTATACAATAATAATATTGATGATGACGCTAATAATTTCACTTTAATTTTGTTTATATTCAGCTGAACAAATTAATATTATCTTCGTAAACTATATTTTAATCATGCTTGAAATTCTTTTTATTAAAAATATATACTTGTTTAATTTTCTAAAATAACAAATTTTCAAGTGAGCAACGTTACGAAAATGGTAAATCGAACTTTCACCACTGACAAAAGAGTAATGCATGAATAAGTGGAGCATCATTAAAAAGTTCATTGCATAAATTTAGATTAAAAACGAAACCAGACATACTTCATTCATTGCATCATTTGTCATCGCCATCGTAAGTTTGGGTGAAAATTCTGGAAAACCGACGTTTAGTTTTATATTTTTGCGTAAAAGCCAGAGGAACGACTTTTTGGAGGAGCTACGCAAGTCTCTCAACAAGGTCGCCCGGGATAACCAGGTGAACTGGAGCGCGTTCAAGGAGTCGTCAGAGCAATGGTTCCACGATCTATTCAACCTGTTGGGAGAAGATACCAACAACAACAACGATCGTAAAAGTATCAGGTATACATATGCTGACAATATCTGTTTGTTGACTGTTATATTTATTATCGCTATCATATAAGTATTCATACAGCATAACTACTAACAAAAGCATTTTTAAAGTTGGAACAATTCTGAAGACTCGATTTTAAAGTAATTTAAAAAAGACTGCTAATATTTCTAAAAAAAGCAGCACGGTTTATGTGAAGTATAACAGTAAGAGTATAACAAAGTTTGGATCGATACGAAAGTATCGATTTATTTTTTAAAATTTCTCAGAAAATCCGTCACAATGCTCGTAAACCATATTTCGCGTCGGAATTCGAGCAGGTTCTAATTTAAAGCAATCGCCAACTGAAATAGGTAAAAGACGCGCACTTGTTGCCGCAACGGCCAAATAGGAAACATACATACATATACATAGAGAGCGAGCACATGACTTTTCCTCTTTACCCAGTGCGTTATCCGGCCTGCGCTCGTGTGTCACTTGGCTCAGGTGTGCACACGCTCTCTGTATAGTCCCGATAAGTCGCGCGCGGTTCGTTTACGACGCTAGTTCGATTCGTGGACGCTGCGTATATGCAAGCGCACAATGGTGTTGTCGTGTTTTTTCACTAATAAATATTGCGTGCACTCACGTCGCTATAAATTTGCCCGACGGTCGTACACGCTGCTCGTTATGTGGATTATGCAACCGTGTTTTTGTGTATTGTGTTATTCGTTTTGATATTGCATATCTTCTGTCCCAAAAATCACTTATCTCCTTTGAAGGTTTCGACTTTTTTTTACTAACTGTGCAGTTTTTTATTGTGCTGGCTTAACAAAATACTGTTTCTGAAACTTTATCAACTTAATGACTTACGTTTTACCCATGCAACCCCGTTTATTTCAAATAAAACCTTAGTTCACTTTTGCAGATTCTTACTTTCTTTTAGTACCATCTTTTGATTTTATTTTGCATACCATAGTTGTTTTATATATTGTTTACTTATCGGTAGTAATGCAAAACATTATGCAAACGTTGTTTCATTCATTTTCAAACATAAACTTTTTCATTATATCCTAGGTAAATATTTTAAATAAACGTTTAAAAAACTACATACAGCATTCTAGTGAGTATTAAACAATAATTTTCTTTCGAAATAATGATGAAATTGTCTTTAAAAAAAAATATCGTAAACAATGGTTCCAACACAATAAAAGAACTGAAAAAAGTATTTTTTCAATATTTTATAGTTATAAAAAACTTCTGTATAATAATTTTGTTTAAGTGGTAATTATGACCATTGTGGCTTTCTTAAGCCGATATCACTCATTTGAATGACGAGTTAATACACACGACTGTTTTTTACCAAGGTTAAGTTCACTGTTAAGGAATATTTTAAAACGAGCACGCGCATTACGTTTCCTTCATTTCACTGTTTTTCAAATTTAACACTACAAAATATTATTGATAATATATGAAACTCGTGACGGTCGCACATTATACGATAATTACTTATTAAAATATTGCATTTATTCAATCAATAATTAACAAACAAATTTGATAAGCACATAATGTATTATTTATTTATTAAAATCCATTAGTTTTCTATGTATTCACGTTTTTTAAATAAATAATTGTCTGTTATTGCACCAATTTAGAGTAAAGCCAATATGTTTATAACACACGAATAGACAGCACTTATGCCGATATAACATATCTGTAAATGTGAATATGATATGAAACAACACGTAGCACAAAAATTTACATTTCTAGAAATAAAAGGAGTTTTTCTACCACAGGTGTAAACGCTAATAGAATTTTTCTGTAAAATGTTTTTTAACATTAGAATTAGTATATTTTTTTCGCGTAATATATGAGCCTAAATTTGTTTATTTATTTGCTTCTCATATTTTGAGACCTTAAAAATCAATTTTCAACATTCGATCGATAAAAAAGTTATCATGATGTCGGGGTCAATATGCTTTTCGCAAAATACTAGCTAGGTTTTCTTACATAAAACAACACATACGCTGATACGCGCTCACACATTTTCAATCTTACCCAACTAAAATACCAGTGTAAGTGGTGCACTTTTTTTTACATATGCACTGTCATAGTCATAAAGCCACGATAGGTATGGGAATTACATTCAAAACTACTCGAGAGTGCTATATAAGCTATAAATGTCATATTATTATACATTTTAGACTTAAACAAATGATTAAAAATGCTTTTGGGTTTAATTCGTTTCAACTATATTCAAATCTTTGATTATAATAGTTTTATTTTTGCTAACTGATTAAGTGGATACTGGAGCCAACAATAACAGATTCCTAACATCGAATGTTACATTCTTTAAATTAGTTTTTTTTTCTTTTTTTAATTTATCGCAGGCATTCGATGTTTATAGTATTAATTTAATAAATATCAGATAACACAAATAATTAATGAAAATCAAAATGTGAATAAAAGCAATGGAAAATACAAAAAATTCGATAAATATAAAATATCAGATAGGCTCCGACATCCTCTTAACCATTTAAATAATTTATTTTACTTTTTTATGGAAAGGCTTTTCTCATTTGCTGTAATTATATATGTATGCATGAACAATAATGGACAATAAATTGACAAAGCTTACTGCCTTTGATATCAATGAAGTTCTATAATAGAAATAGTAGAAAATGTATCGTTACAAGTCTGTGTGGTGTAGCGATGTTTCAACGGATTATTCGGAGAAGGATAAAACTTCGATGGAAGAACACAGTTGTACTGATGCCATTGAAGACCTTACTTCGAGTTCAATCAACCATCTAGACGCTATTAGTGAGTAATTTGTTTATGACGTTATAAAAGTTAATTTTTTTATAATAACACTTTGTATTCGTACCGGATACTAAATTAAATTGCCTTTAATTCATTTTCATTTATTGAAATAAACTTGTGTCATAGTTGTTGCTACTAGTTTCTACAAAAAATAAAAAATACTATGAAGTAGCTTAAAAGAATAGGGCAGTTAAAAAGTTTTAAAAAAAGTTTAATATTGAGCATCAAAAGTGTGTCAAAATATATGGAAGATCAAACAGTTACGAATAATTTTAGAGATTAAACAATGTATTTTCGATGCTCAATTTTAAAAATTTTTAGCTCCGGAAGAATCAACATTTTTTAATTTTTAAAAAAGCAAGTAAGAGCTAATTTTTTCTAATTTCGTTATGTATTTTCTAAATTGTATGAAAAACTTTTCAAAGTTAAATGGTTACTGTTTTAAGAAGACGCATTTTTTAAGGCTTTTTTAAAAATAAAGCTTAAAGTATTTAGAACTTCAGCTTTTTAGATCTAGGGTCTAGTACCCTGGTTGAAATCCAAAAAATTTTTTACCCAATAACTGACTATTTATTTTATACTTAGCCATAAAATAGGTACTTTTCTTGTCTAGTTTTTAGTTTCCGATGAAACGCTTTTTTCCACATTATTCGAACATTAAATAGATAAAAAAATGGAGTGGCTTTTTTGATGATCGAAACAAGTTTGTTCGTGGTCATTTTAAAGGTATTAAAGTTGACCATTACAATGAGTAAAAAAATGGACAAGAAAAAGCTTATTATTATGACGAGGATCGAGAGAGACAGAATCACATAACAATAAATAAATTTTACTAAATATTTATGAAAGGAGTGCAGTAAACTATTTTTTAGTCTCCCTATATATTGTTTATATTTGCCTAAACTTTTAGTTATTGTTAAATTTCATCTACTTCAACGCCAAGTTTGTAATAAAACTTGGAATGAAAATTCCAGAATAATGTCAGAAAAAGCGTTTCACCGGGAGCCAATAATTAGTCATTTCTCTTAACCATTTACTGAGATTTTGCTCTATTTTTAATAGACAAATTTCTACCAGAGTATTGTAACTTTCTTCATGATTCTATATTCAAAAACCTATTCCAAAATTTGAACAAAATCCCTGACTCAGGGGTAGTTTACGAGAGTCCAATTTCCAATTTTTATAAATTTTATGATAATAATACGTAATAATAATGAAAACACTTAAAATAATAATGCTTTACAGCTTCCTGTTACAGTCTTAATAGTAGCAGCATGGGCTTTGGGTAAGAACAAAATAATACTAAAACTATTTTCTATCATTGCTTTATTTGTTTTAATTATAGGCTATGTAAGTAATAGAATTCGAGGTAATTTTTCCTTTTGCTCTTGATAGAAAAATTTAATTATACATACAAGCATCTACACAATATGTGAAAAAGATGGCTTCCAAATTGTTTCTAAAATTTCGGCATCAGTTTTATTCGTTTACAAAAGAATTAATCCAAAAAGTAGCTTTATTAACTTCAAAAGTTAAGTGCACATTTCTGTAGTTTTTTTAATTTATCAGTAGCAAAAGTCATTTATTTTTTCAAGTATCCAGGATTTTTCCTTTAAAAAAGATGAATAGTATTTTAATATACATTTATATATTCTTTTCGATTTTGTCTTGAAAAAAACGGGAGATAATTTTTTTAATTATAGTGGCCGAATAAAATATTGCAGAGCGTAGTTTAGAGGGAAAATCATTTTGAGAAATTCTCATTTTTTTCTTCATATATTATAAATGATAAGTTTATGTTCTTTTAACAGCTTTTTCTTAAATTACTTGAAGCAGTATACAATATTCCGTTTAAGATGACTGTATTACTTCAAGTTATCTTATTGTTTTTTTTAACATTGAGTAACAAAAAATATTCTTTCGAAATTGTCTTATTAATCAATCTTAAATAATGACAAATTTTCATAACTATTTTTAACATCATAATATAAAATGACGTAGAAGTCACGAATGATAAATTAATATATCATAGACATAATCAGGATCATTCCTAAGCCACTGAACATTTTATATCTTCTATTCTTAATTAACTAATTTATTGATATATTTCAATTTGAATATTTTTACAGTACAACAGACAGTATGTTGGAATCGTCAGATGATATAGATCACTCAAATGAGGATGTTGCCGACGTAGAACTCAAAGTAAAAATACGACGTTATAATGAAGAAACTGCCAATTTGAAAGATGAACTTTTACGAGCAGAAGAAACAATTTCTACCCTTGAACGCGACATAAAATTAACAAAAACAGCTTTGTATGTTTTAAAAATGTTCTCGTTTAAAAAATTTTATTATTATGTTAATTAGGCTTTACTATTTCATACGTTTTGTATTTTTAAAGAATAACTAATTCTTTATTACATTATCTTAAATTAAGTGTTGCATCATCATGACAAAAAAAAGAACTGCATCGCCATTGGAATTGATGTATTTGAACAAATGATATTTAAAAAATATTATCATCCAAATATATTTATAAGCTGTGAATACAAATTGAATAGTTTCTAATAAATATAGTAAATATAGTTCTGTACATACGTAGTAAAAACTTGTGAAAAATTCTCATAGTTATTGGCAACTTTTCTTAAAGTTATCGACAACTGTGTATATTATTTATTCTCGATGATTTAAATATTTTTGTCGTTGCTTCTTCTCTTGTGTGCACAGATGTGCTTTGTTGATTAAATATGTAGTATCACATCCTTATATTTTGTAATATTTAAAACGTTTTTTATTTAACTAGCTACGTTAAACGCGTTTCGCGCGTACTATTTGTTTATTTATTTGTTTTTTTTTAGTTCATGATCATGATCATCTTAGTTTCAATTTAAAAATTCGTTTTAATGAATTTAAATTATATGACAATGACGTAATTTTGATACATAAAATAATGAAATTTTTTGTGATAACAGATTTCATTCATTACTTTTTTAAAGGAGGATCATTCGATGATCGCTATATGTTATAGGCACTTTTATCATAGCCATTAAGTTGTATATAGTCCGTTACACGAAGAAAAAGAAATCAGTAAAAATTACGAAATTGTCAAGTAACTCGGACCGAGACTGGAAGACCTAAGCTTTTTACCAAACTTTTTGGCATTTTTACTAAATTTTTTGTAAAATTTATAAAACTTTTAGTAAAAAATAAAAAAATATTTGGTAAAAAGCTTAGATTTTCCAGTCTGCGTCCGGGTTACTTGATTATAGTTTGGTAATTTTTACTGACTTCTTTTTCTCCGCGTATAGAGGGAAAAATGAAAAAAATTCTAAGATAAAGCTTTTAATACTTATTAATTATTTATAAAAAAAACTTTTATTTTCCATAGATTTTTTAAATATTTGTTTATATACATTGGGATATATATAATTTATAGGTATTACAATGTTTTGTTATATTTTTACGAAACAAAGATTGTGGTTTAATTTTTCTCTTTCAAAATAATCTTTCTTTATGTAATTTTTTTGTTGAGTGGTAAACAAAAATTTTTAAAATTCAGTTTATTCATGACTATTTATCACAGCATTTTTGGAATAATTTATATTTTGAAAAATTTAATAATGAATTTAATATGGATAAAATTATGTTATATTATCGTACTTTTATCATATTTTCTTAATTTTGATGTTATTTGTTGTAATATATTTTGATTTCATCAATTGTCTTAGGTTTGAATTGGCAAAGACCCTCCTTAATTTATTATAAATATATAATAATTCAATACATTACTGAAATTACATTCACTTTTATTTAACAGAGAACAGATGACAAAAAAATATTCGCGATTACAAAAGGAAAATGAAGAACAAAGAGAAATGATCACTGAGACCGAGCGGCGAGAAGAAGCGTGCAAACAGGATTTGCGGAAATTAGAAAAAAAATATTCCTCTTTACAGAAAAAATTTGAACAATTAGAGAAAGAAGTAAGTGTGCCAATGTTATTTCTTAAAAGTATATGGAAAATGATATCAAATTCAGTAAGAATTTTTCTAAATTATAGCAATCTACATTTTCTTGTTTCTAATTTTTCATTTTTATATTATTGGTTTATTCGTCGGCGACTCTTCGCGCAATTGAAACAAATTTAATAAATTTATAAACAAATTAAAATACTTTAAAAATTTTAATATAGAAATTAGAAATATCTTTATATTTATTTTATATATATGTCACTTTGATTTATTTTATAACATGTTAATATAAATTTGGTTTTTTAGAACGAAAATATTTTAAATTTAAAATCAAAAATTGAAGAGTTAACAAAGGAGAATTTAACTTATATTAAACAAAACGCAGAATTGAAAGTGAAATATGATGAAAAAATCATGGAATATGAGTGCCTTAGCGACGAATACAGTGAACTAGAAAGTAAAGCAAGTCAATTGGAGAAGTCTTATAAAAAGAATCTTCAGGTACGCATATATTTTATAATTTTATGTATATAGCCTTGGTAACTCTATTCCCATCTTTTTATAGGATCATGAAACAAAGATTCAAGAATTACAAAGTATTAATATAGAATTACAAACCCGTATGAACAAAAGTGACAACTCCAGTCGGGTAATATAGACCATAATATTAAGTTTTTTAAGTTCATAGCGTTTAAAAAATTGTTAGCTTCGTAATTGATGTTTTTAAGTGTAATAAGATAACGATAATTTACACGTTTCAGCTTTCATTAACACCCCCACCGTATAACCAGGTTAATATTCACAGTACACCGTACAATAGTAGCAAAGTTCGATATCAAGACTCTCTCTTTACAGAATTAAAAGCTTCTGTAAGTTGCCATATGTATTAACGTTTTAATTTTTTTGTAACTAACATGATAGTTAATACGCACAAAATATAAACATCAAATTTAGAAATTGTTATATATAATAATACATTTTAGGGTTTTAACGTTAATGACGCAAAATTGAATGAAATTAAAGAAGAATTTTCTTTTTATAAAGAAGAGATTGCTAATATTGCTGAAGAAGTAAATGAGTAAGTTAAAAATAAGAATAATCATTTATAAGAACAAATCTGATAGTTAAAGAATCAATAAGAACATTCTTGAATTCTTACTTTAACATTCTTTTGTGATACTAATCTTATAATTTAAGTTTTAAAATTAATGATACGATTAATATTCTTTAAAATACTAAGCATGAAGTTCGGTTTCTCTGAGGTGGGACCGGCGCATGAAAAATATTCAACTTAAATTTTTTTTTTCTAAAGTGAGAAGCATAACCTTTAAAAAATCAAATACTTCGGCGGATACTTCGTAAACGCCCGTTTCACATAGAAATCGAACTTCTCACAACTTATTTAAAAACATAATATGTCAATGTGAAAAACGTATGTTGTTTTTTTTTTAATTTTTATCTTCACATTCGTTAAAAAATGCCTGCTTTTAGCATTAGTTACACAATATATTATTTCAATGAAAATTATTAATATTTATTTTACTTTACAATGTTGTAAATGATTACTTTTTACAGAGCTATACAAGATATCGCTGCATCGAGAAATGAGATTTACGTACCAAATGTGCAGTTAGTAGAACCGGATAATATTGAAACTTTGAAGCAGAAAATCACGTCCTTGATAAAATTGGTAATTTTATTTACATTACATATTACAGTGTTTTTATTCACAAAAAATGTTAAAATCATCGCGTAAGTTACCACTACTTTCGTCATTGGACGTTACTGAAGTTCATGAATTTATCATAAGCCAAAATTCTTTTGTACTTGCGGAGTCGTATGGAGTGCCGTTCCTCGTTCTTGTTTATTCTCGAAAGTGCGCCCATTGAGCTTAATTTTAGACCCGAATGACCGCAGTTGTGCTCTGCGAAATTTGAATTTTTCTTTACTCACTTAAGAGTCGCATCTCGAATACTTAGTTATCTTGGCACGAGAAGGACCGTCTAGTTTTTTTCTCCTTTTGATTTGCTTATGTGTAACTCGATGTTGAGATGACTGGCCAGATAAATAACTCGCTATATTTCCATGACAAAAGGACTACTCGCGTTTTTGTAAGCAAAGATGTTCGTATTTGACCCCTTGCCGTTTTCTTTCATTTTAATGTTAATCTATCAATTTTTCTATAACTTTCACTTCATTTATTTATGAAGTACTGTTACTGCAGAAATAGTTTAAATAATGAATTTAAATAATTTTAAACAAAATAATGGAAACACTACTATAAAACATAAATAAATATGAAAAATTCAATTGACTGCAAAATTGTAAAGTTTAAAGCATACAATAGTAATTTTTCACAAAAGCTTATAATAATCCATTCTCATTTCGGTCCCAGGTAAAAAGTTGCTCAGCCGTGAAAGTAGAAGCGATGCCCCGGATGGGTAAAGAGTCCCGAGAGAAGCCCGACATACTGCCGGAGACGAAGAAAAGCGGCTGCGGCAGTGACCTCAGCGACGACCAGCTATTCGGGTGAGTCAGCTATAAGAACTTTTGCCTCCTTATTTTTCCTAACCCGCCCGTATATGCGACGCAATCGGAAGTATTGGGATCAAGGCTCGGGAGTGCGGTGTATATATAATAGCCGAGCGCACTCATATACCCGCGTGTGTCTCATTTCGACTCTGTCGCGATCGCGCATCTCCTCCCTTGTCCCGTAAAAATAACAGTTGATATATAACGCCTTGTGTATGCCGCGAGCTCCCGCGCGCGATTACAGGTCGACATGTATAGCGGCCTTCCATGGTCTCTGTAAAAATAAACGGCGACCTTTCGCCGCCGCGCGACGTTTTTGATGCGCGCGATGTCGTGAGAGATCAGCGGCAGCGATCCGTCCAGTTACTCCGGTTATTCTCCTTGCTTCGTCTCGCTTCTATACCTATACACACACACACACACATTATCGTCGCTACGATAGACTGCGACGCGGATTTTTTATATTACGAGAACGCAATGCTTGCTCTTGAGTTATTATTGGAGTAATTGCCTTTTTGATTTTCCGTCGTACATTTTGGATGGCACTATTTTTAGAACGAATTTTTCCGTAATGGATGAAATTTTTGTTTATTTATGCCTATATTTACAGCTTTGATTATTTTTCTCTTTTTTATCCAAATGTGTTTACATTGTGTACTTTTGGTCAATGTTATTGTAAATATGGTAAATGATTTATTTTGCATTATTGTACAACCTCTTCATTTTAAGTTCGAAATTAGATATTAATATATAAATAGTTATAGAAAAGTTCATTCTAAATATGTGCAATTAAATTTTATTTCTTTCTTAGTATACTTCTCTTTAGAATAAAACAAGTACAAGAAAACTGTGTTCTATAAATCACTCTTGTCTACCTAACTAGTAAAGCATTTACGTGGCACTGGATAATTAAATTTTACATGTTTTTAAGAAATTAAACTTTTACTCAATGTCCGAAATTCAAGATTATGCTTGCCTTTTTGAAGTATAAATCACTTCAATGTATGGGTAACACATTCGTACGCACACGAACCATGTGTATCCAAGGTATATTTAAAACGGCTCCTTATTTAGCGAAATCTAAATAAAATATAAAAATGCACACTTGTGCCAACAGTACTGACATTTCTCAAATATTTTTTATTATACGGTTAAAATTAATTGAACGTACACTCTACAAAAAGAACTTATCTCTTAAAATTAAATATAAGAAAATCATAAGAGATTTCGCAAATGTAAACAATACGTAATTCCCAAACATGACAGCTACTTATCGGGTTCGCATACTTTTGATCTCAAAGGAAAGAGAAAAGTAATGCCCATTTTTAGTCATTGCTCTTTGATCATCTTTATTTTAACTCATGAGTAACATAAAATATGAATGATGTATTACACTTTTTTATTTTTATCAGATTGTTTTTCAACATGCGAAACATTCAATGTGGTTAAATTATATTTTGGTACATATAAATTGTGAACAAATTTGGTCAGACCTTGACTTTCTTGTGTGTGCGTGTGTTTCTGTATTCAATATGTTATACGCCATGTTAAGAGCTTAGAGTTAAAAAGTATAAGAATTAGACATATATATAATACTCCATTTCAAATAACGACTATGGATTCGTAAACCGTTTTTCAAATTATCAAAGAAATATTTAAAATGCATAATTTCCAAACATTCACTTTAATACTTGGCCCCTCTACTTTTAATACATAACATAATTTGTTGTTCTTAGTATCTATTTAAACACCCAATGCAGCAATGTTACAAAAATATATACAAAAGTATATATTACTTGAATATATTTTATTAATACCACCTTTTTCTTGTATATGTGGTCACTTTTCGAGCTAAAATGATCTTTAATCGTATAGAAAAGTATCAGTAGGTAGCAGTCGAAGCACATATATCATCATAAATTTTAATTTATCTTTATGAAATATAAACCAGTCAACGCTATCTGTTGTTTTACTAGAATCTATATATCTAGATGGGATCATAGTTCTTTGTAATCTCAATTATTGTGTACCATAATTTTTCTTCAAAAAAATTGTATTCTCAAATTATTTTCTCAAGTAGATAGTTGCGCTCTGTTTGTCTTTGGACAGTTGCATGGCGAACCGATCGAAAGTGGTTTTCGCGAGAGCGGGAGTAGGAGGGGAGGCCCACGCAGATGAAGGAAGAGAAAGACCGAGAGAGAGAGAGATCATCATGTATACGTATTATATATTTTCGAGACCTTGATCCAATTTTCGCGGGTGACTCCACCTTCGATGCCAATCGCGCTATCCTCGTTTACATTTCGCGCAAAACGAGTCTGCCTTTCCGCCTGTTCGCGCGCGACCACTGTCGAAATTCCCTTACGCTCAGCTACTATTTGACTTTGCTATAATCTTTTCTGATTTTTTGATAAATGCGCGCGCACCTTTTTTATGGACCCCCCCCCCCCCTATTTTGTATACGTTATATCGATACCACGTGATTCACGATCACTTTTATTTTTCATTTTTTTATTTCGATTTCCCGGCGACAAATTGCCAAGATGTGAATCATTGCTTCGGTATCTTTATTTATCGAATTTGAAGGGCAACAAAGTGTATGTGTAAAATTTAAGAAGTATAAGAGCCGTTAAATGTTAAAGGTTAAATTAAAAATCGTAAAAAGTGTATTGAAATAATTGTTTACACGCAATAAGTTTTTTTGTAAAAAATACTATACTATTTTGTAAAACGGTAATAGATTGAAAATAAAAAAAAATTAATAAACTTTCTGGCACAGGTTGTAAGGAACAAATTTTCTATAATGAATTATTATTAACGTTTTCCATCATATCTCGCTTTTGACATGTACATTAAAGCAATCAATTTAATCGTACATCTTAATGAATGTATCAACGTGTTGTATGCAAATGTGTTTACATGCTAAACAAATATAGGTTTTCGATACCCAATTATACATACATAATTACTTTTATTTTTGGACATCATAAACTTTCTCAAGAAGTCGTATATATTTATAAATTTTATACTTAATCAAGCAAATGTGTTCCATTCTTTGCATTGTTCCGAACGAGTATAACGGTATTCCGCAGATGCAATAACAAGAAATAAAAAAAAATACAAAGGTTTGTCGACGTTGATCATAATAATAGCCGCGAAATTCGTTCACCCCGCTCGAATCGTGATCTCGTCCATAGATGTATAATAACATCATCGTAGTAACCAGCAAGCGGACGTGCGCGTGCAGCGGGCCCCGCGCAATGGTGCCTCGGTGTATATACTCCCGCAGACCGCGAGCTGTAGCTGCTGGCTGCTTTCAGTCTGCGCTCGACGCTCGCGCGCGTCGCCACGGGGCTTCGTCGCGTTTTTCGCGTGTGAAAAGAGAAAATATTAAAAAAAAAAGAGAGAGAAAGGCAACAGTCCGGAGGATGACGACGCGCAGCGATCACCGACTGTTCGTCACACGCGCCACTCGTCGGACGTGAACAGTCGACGCCCCCGACCTGGCTTCCATGCAAGATAGGGATAGTACAGAATGTGAGGATCGCGGCTTTATTTTGATAAATATTTTTGGCTCCCTGCTCTCGCACACGCACTGTCCTATGCCATCTGCGACTTACCGAGACATCGTTCTCGACAGCTGTGTCTAGTGTATTTTAAAAAAATATTCTTTTCACTACTTTTTGTTGTACAATGTTGCCTGTGTCACCGGCTAAATGCCTATTTCGCGTCAGTATGAAATTTCACGTATGAACTTCATACTAATATAAAATTTTGTTCTGCTCTCGAGGTGTTTTTTTTTGTTTTGTATTTGTTATTACTACGTGTCGTAAATTTGCTGAAAAATAATCTGATTACTTTGACTATTTGTATTTTATTGGATTATTTTGCAAATGGTGAAACAAATCTTGTTTCGCGTGATAGGAATTGAATACTAAAAAGTTCAGCAAATGTTTAATATAAAGGTATACAGAACACTAGTAAATATTGATTTTTTCTGTATAAAGCTATTATTAATAATTTCATTAAGCCTTTCGAGACGTACGTTTTTTTTCGTTGACATTTTTGTAAAAGAAAATAAACCTTTTGGTAAAGAATAATATAGCGTTAAAAAAGTTAAATCATAAAACATAAAACGAAAACATAACATACACGGGCATTTGGGCTAATTTCGTACGAATATTTTTAAAAATACTAAACAGAAAAGGAATTTAACGTAATTAAAAGAACGTTGACATCGACACCACATTTTTCTCCATTTATTCACTTTTTTCTTTCAAGTATTTGTTTGATACAACAAGAAATATTTATGCTGGTGTAACGATAAATTTACTTTTTTTATGTTTTATAAATGACCTAAAACAGCTGATTTGTCAATAAGAATTTTACAAAATTTTCTCACATTTCCACAAAAATATTAAAACAGAATTTTTTAATTTATTAAAAAATAATCTTTTTTAATTAATCTGATGTAATTCTTACAGTCTAGTTTATTTCCAAAGCTATTCTAAAAATATAACAATGTTTTGTACTTACGAACAATCTCCTAAAATAACAACATTTAAATAAAATTTTTAAAGCATATGAACGTAAGTATCCATATACTCATAACTAATCTTGTTGTGTTATAAACAAACTTAATAAAGTTACTATAGTTTACACTTATATTTAAAAGTAATACTAATTCTTAGTTTGAGCTATAACTGAGGGTTCCAAAGGTTGTGGCAGTTTAATCGGTGACCACGTTGAAATAACGTCAGTAGTCTAAATAAGTCTTATAATTGACAATCTCGCAAAATGGTAACTGGAGAATTCTGCCTAACGTAACATTGCACGAGATATCGCGAAAATCAAACGTCTCAACATGGTTACTCTAATTACTCTAGACAATATGTGTTGCATCTGTGACGGTTGTTTGCATTATTAAGCATGAAGGTTTGAAGATTCAATTTTGCCACGTGCTATCCATTTTCTATGCAGCTACTTTTGTCTCTTTTCTATATCTATATAACGTTTAGTTTTAAATAAATTTACACTTCCATGTTTAATATTTGGCTTATAAAATTTTCCCTTATTATTATTAAAGTCAGTATTAAAAAAAAGAATAAGTGGAATATTTAAATATTATTTTTTAAACAACGTCTCTTATGAAATTTCACAATAAATTTTGAATCGTATTATTCTCGCACTATATTACAAGTTGAAGTTCAGTTTTTTCATTTGAGAGAAACCGCACTTACATGCAAATCATCCTCGTCAACTCCAGTTTGGAATTACGTATGCACCACCGCAATATCCACAATCTAGTTGCAAACCAGAACGTTCTGTTTCCGAACTCGTTCGCGACTCGCGAAAGATTCTAATTTCAAAAGTGTGCGCGCAGGCGCTCTTGGCCTTGTTCGCAGTCGCTCGTTCACGCGCCGAGTTTGGAAGAAAAATAAAGAGAAATAACCGTGCTCGTTATATAGATCAGAGCGTCGCTTAATGCCGACGGTCTGGCCGCACGACGCGTATATACTTACGCAAGAATCTGGTTAGCGGGCAACCGGCGGTCTTGTAGGTGTTCCAGCGCGGCGTGAGTGCGTTGTCTAGTCTGTCCTTACCTTTGCACTCGGCACTTCTTAAGTATCATATCTCTCTCGCTCTCTCTCTTTCTCTTTCCATCGTCGCATCGATCCTTCAGCGTTTCCCAATGCCGGTTACGATAGAAGAACCGTCAACTTTTGGCAGGAGAATAATCGATTATTATTTAATCGAATTTGAGTGCGTTGTTTTGAAATTATTCTATTTAGTAGTGGTTTGGCAATGGCTCAATTTTCATAAAGAAACTTTACATTCGAAAGGAAAAATAAAATCGTGACATGAAATAGTTTCTTATTGCAATGTCTATTGTAATTTTTCCATTGTGCTCATCATAAATGGTGTACAATACGTGTTTTGAATAATCTACAAAATAAGCACGGTTTTCATGAATAATAAGTATCCAGACAAAATCCGAAGTTTACATCCGGTATGGTTCACTTTTTCTTTAAATAATGTCTTTTTGTGCAAATATTTCTTGAAAGAAGCTAGCTAAAAATAGACTGCAAAAATAAATCATTCGTACAATTTTTTCATTTTACGACCAATAAAATGTTTTAAAAATGTCTTTTGTGTATTAAATGATCACGTCACCGATGTTCATCATCACACAGAAAAAGTGGTATGAGGTTCTTCTAAATATATTGATATTTTTCATGATAGTTTTTCACGATATATTCAATTCGTGAACTGAATATTTATAATATTTTTAAAAAAATTAAAGCTCACTTATTATTAAAAATCAGAAGAAAAATTTCAATTATGCGATCAGTTCTAAATAACAATACATAATCTAATGACTAAAAAATTTTACAATGACACTCGATATGAATTAGTAAACATTGAGTATTAATTAAATAACTTTTTAAAATTTGTAAAAGATACTTTATGCACGATGCAAAATACCTTTTTTACTACATTACTATTGAAAAAGTGACACTTTAAATCGCCGCCGTGTTAAGGTTAAAATTAAGTAATTTTTATTCTTGATCTTTAGGCTATCAGAAATATGAAAAAAGTGATCTTATTTGAAAAACTTATACGTTATGTTATCTACGGAGATTTGCGGAGTCTTGAGTTTTTTCCGGTGCTTCAAAAGTAATTTTTGCAGCTGTGTAAAAGTTAAAAAATTTGCTTTATATGCTTCCATATTATCATAACTTACTAAACTTTAGGATCAATTGGAAAAAATAGTATAGCAATATTGCCTCTCATTTCTTGTGAGATAGAATAAGGTTTTAGATTGATTTTTCTTTGAACTTCATGGTAAACTTACCAATTATCATTATAAAATAAGTGACAGACAATTGTTTAAAAATAAATAATACAAAAAAATGTCTCAATTGACTGTTGACAGAACGGAGAGAAATGTAATTGGCACGGTAACGTCGTCGATGACATCGTTCTGCGAGAACCGAGTAAGCACAACCGACAAGTCTACGTCTCCGATACCGGAAGTTGCGGGTTTTGACGAAAGCTGCAGTGTCTCGGAGTCTCGCGAACAAGAAATTATCGTGCCAATCGTCGAGGCTTTGAACAGGATTATCGAGCTCAAAGGCACAGACGACGAAGAAACCAACGAGTTTCGCAAAGAACGGAATCCAAAGTATGTATGAAATTCTTATATCGTGTTATTCGTACTATTAAGATGTATTTACTTAATGTATAATTACTCTGTTGCAGGCATAAATCTATTTTTACTGTAAAGAGGAACCCAGATTGGTTCAATTTAGTAAAAGACGTTTCAAAATTTAATGCACCGAAATATAATAAAAAGACGGAGCCCCACTTTAGTTCCCAAACGTTCAATAATGCGAAGGGTGATGGCCCGCATTGCGATCTTGTGGCACCAACGACTTTTGATAGTTTGAAATCTTTAGACGCTGGCACTACAGACATGAAGACACTAAAGCCAGAGTCTACGGATTATCACCCTAGTCCAGATGGAACAGTTGCCAAAATTGACACAAAGTTTGTGACGATTAGACCCAATCCTGAAGAGACCTACGTTGTAAGCCCGCTGGTAACTAGCACGGCTCAAACATCGGAACTGAACCAATCCAAATTCAACGACATAAAATCTGATACGGGAACTTATTTCGATACACCGGTTGCCAAATCAAAAATTGTTCCTCGACGAAAGCATTCCGTCTATACTCGATCCTTCGATGTCGACAGTTTAGTAAAGCCAGTCAATCTACTGACCGCGAACAATGAAAAGAGACGATCAATTAGTACACCTGATGTTCAGGAGGCTGAGTACGTCGGCTACAGGGGTAAACCATTACAGCCCCTTCAGTCGTCTATGACAAGAAAGCAATTGCTCAATTCTTATCGGTGCTCAAACAATAGCGATTCTTCTAGTAGCCCATCGCCGAAAAAAAACGAATCTTCATCGGCGACGTTCGATGACTACTTTGACTGTAGTGAAATAAAACCACAACCCGTGAAGCTAAGTAAACCAGTGATTATCGCTCCTACAAAATTGAAATTACCAGATTCAACCGTGAATCAAACAAGCACAGTTGAGCAAAACAGACAACCGAAACCAGTTATATCTGAAGGAATTATACAGAAAAGTTCTTTGTTCAACCAAGTTTTGAGTAATAGGGCGGAACAACAATCACGAATTTTGAGTTCTTCACCGAATTTGATAAGCAAAGAACAAACAACTGAGAAAGATGACGAAATTAAAATTAATTTTGACTCTTGTACCGCTGGTAGTAGTATGCCACAACAATCACGAATTTTGAGTTCTTCGTCGAATTTGATAAGGAAAGAGCAAAAAACTGGACAAGATGATGAAATTAAAATAAATTTTGACTCTTGTGCCGTTGGTAGCAGTATGCCGTCTTCCCAGCCTTCAAGTTCCTCAACGATCAATCTTTTAAGTACTGACAGTTCAGCTAATTTCTCAAATTTATCAAACAACGTTTTTTCACCGAGAGTTGAAAAATATGATCAAACGTATACAAGGAAGGGTAAGATTGCATTAATTTATTACTTTACTATCATTAACTTATACTATTAAATTATTAATAAAATAACTAATTTTATTGTTAAGTTATAAATATTGAAGTTCAATAAAATTTAATATTTCTCATTTACAATCGATAATAATTTTAAAAATTGAGTATAACGGAACATCATAATAATTAGGTCTTGATTGTAGTTTGTTCACTAAAACGTAAAAGTGCTTAATGACTTTTTTGATAGACATGAATATTGAAATAAAATATACTACTGCTATACGATTTGGTATGTTATTAAACAAATTTAAATTGTGAATAATTCAATATAAACTACATAAGAAAAAATCCTTTGATATTGACTGGTAGCATTTCGACTGATCTGTATTTAAATGTTATCATATGTATGTCTGCTTCAATAATTTTAAAGGTACTCGAATTGATTGAGGAATATGAAAAATCAAACAACAGAAATCTGTATTATACAAATTTATGTAGTTATAACATAATAGTACATCACGCCACATGTGCCTGAGTAGCCCATTATTGCACTGCGTATGATTAGCGTCCGAGCGCAGCGAGTGTGATAAACGTAGTGCAATAATGGGCTACTTAGGTGACGGATAGGCGTGACTTGAGCGCAGGCTTAGGCCACACCGTGCTATAAATATATCTGGCTCCAAGGCATAACCACATAAATCCACTTTTTTTTTATAATCGGGAAAACCTCAGATTTTGTATTTTCAAATAGACGTTTTCATTTCACATTCTCAGTAGTAGCTAAAGTATTGCCCTAAAGCTACGATATACCCAAACCGTAACTGGATAAGTCAATTTTTCCGAGTGCGACATAACAACTTTTTGATCCATTATTTTCTCTGGTTCATCGTATTTGTAATTTATTTTATTTACTCCAACTGAATATGAATGTGAAGGATATTATAAATTTACCTGTTTATTTAAAAAAATCATATATACTTTCAAGTTATAAACATTTTAAAATTTTATAAATTAGACTACGCTCGTCCGCGCTATTTAACATATGTAGTACTTATGCTTAGTGGTTGTAAATTGAATAAAAATGTCAAAATAGAAATCTTTTTGATTAAGTAACAAGAATCCGTTAAACAATTGCTAATTTTGTAATTTATTGATCCGTTTCATAATTAAATTATTAGATAAGTCAAAGTTGGGAGCATAGCAACATAAATCCATATTTTACGCGTTTTTATGCATTAGAAAATATATAACCCATATTCATACCCTCGTCTAAATCGTTTAAGTATTCCGATCTTCCGATCTTATAGATAAGTTTGAACATTCAAATCTTTTTTTTCACAGGAACTTGAAAAGTGAACTTATGTGGTTATGCTTCGAAACGACAGATTTTTTTTTTTTATTATGAAAGCGACAGATATATAATTATAACATAAATAAGTAAAAGGTCGCTTCTTAGGAGTCCATATTGAATATAATATTACATATAAAAAATGCAAAATTAAATTCAAAAGAAAAAAATTCCTATCGTTAAAAATAATATAAGAAAACGTTTATATAAATCTGTTAAAATGTAAAATATTATTTACTTCATCTAATCAGCTAAAAATTATTGACCGATTGTCAGTAGATATATGATAAGTATAGTCAGACTAATTCTAGATTCGTTTGCGTTTTTTTATTTTCTTTAAAGTATTGAATGAAATCGATCTTACCTTTTCAGTAAAAAATTAATCTCTAATTATACTTTAATATGTACACTGATAATTGAAATTTCTTGAAGCCCATATAATCCTTCCTAGAACTACAGTCCAAGAACTGAAGAAAAGTTATTCAATAATCAATAAAACGTGCGAGTGTAGGTGTTGAGGAAACGAAGAAGACCGAGGCCGTCAGCATAGCGGCGTCTGCAGCAAGCGCAACGGTAGCACCGGCAGTGACGCCGGCGGCTGTCGCCGTTCGCGAAGAGCCCAGTCTCCGCAGCAGCAGTAGCGCTGGCAACACTAGCGGCGTTGTCGTCGTCGGTAACAAGTGCGCGCCGGCAGTCGGGCGCGCGATGTCCAGCGGCGAGGACAGCTCGGCCGAGAGCGAATGCGACGCGCGGTCGCTCGTGAAGACGGCCACCGCCGTGGACGATGCGGCGAGTCAGAAGCAGCAAAAGCAGCTGTCTGCTGCAACACCGCCGGCGCCGAGGCCACCACCGTCGCTGCTCGATCGCTCGCCCGTCGAGGTGGACAAGAAGCTGATCTTGGGCCGAAGGAGGAGCAACAGCTGCACCGATGCCGATACGCGAGAGGACAAGGTCGAGGTAAGTTTCGTTCTCCAAGGCTTCCTTAAGTTAAATTCGTCTCAAGGTCAAGTTCTACCCTTTTTCTTGAGTATTTTACTTACTTTTTTTATCTTTTCGCCAGTTGGAATGACTGGCTTTATATTTTTATTAATTTTGAACGTTACCCAATGATTTTTCACGTCGCCAACTCTGCTCGATTTTCTGCCAAATAGATATATGCCAAATGCTTCTTTTTTAAGTCATTCAAGAATTTATTTTTATATTGTTGAAACAATCTAAGACTCGACAATTTGGCATCAAATTATAGTTTTTATATTGAAAAAGTTAGATTTGTCATTGTCAATTTTTGTTTACATTAATCATAGTAAATAATCTAGACTTTAGTCGATTCTTGACTTATTGACAGTATTTTACTGTCAATAAGTATAACTATATTTACTGTTGAAATGTATATATCTATAATTTTAATTTTTTTACGCTATGAAAATTATTTTTAAAGTTTTAGACAGTATGACTTTGTTACTTATTTTACAACATACATATTTTTGAGAAATTTTAATAACTTACCTATTTTAATTTTTAACTTAATTTGTGATTCAACAAACATATATGTAACGGTTTATTTATAATTAAAGAATTTTTGGGAATTTTTAGCCAAGCTTTTTCGTTGGAGCGTTAATGAATTTTGATTTTAAAATTTATTTAAAATTATTAATATTTTAAAGCTATTTTTATTTGACTTATATAGTTAAGTTTTAAAGAGTGGTGTATTACTCAAACTATAAAAATACAAAATATTGGGGAAACCAGTGACTTCTCAAATTCTTTGAAAAGTATCGTAATAAAAATTCTACGTATATTTTACAAAAAGTATTAAATTGTAGTGCGACCTAAACTTTTACAAAATCGCAACTCATTGCGAAAGATACAATAAAGGCTATTCACGTCTAATAAAGTCTTTTACTTTGGACAAAAATTCTTGAAAAAATCATTAAAATTTTTTGTTTGCAAAATCTCTATTATTAATACTATTTTAATTAGTGTTCTTGTCATAATAATTAACAATTAGAATGAACAAGTTGTCAGTAAATATGTAAAATTAAATAATAGCTAGCTAATAATAAAATAAATAGGTTTAATCATTTTTTTTAAAGTTGACGATTTAAATAAAAATTTATCCTGTATATGGAATAACTTCAATGAAGTGAGGCACGAGATAAATTTAAAAGGGAAACTATTAATAGACGACGATCCACGCTAAAGACCGAATGGCAAAAATAGAATAGTGTGAATGACATTAAAACACATGTTAATTATTCGAGCCAGTATGTGGAATTTCTTTATAAAAAATGATTCTCGCGGAAATTATAAGCACCTATAAATTTTATTAGAGCGTAATGAGCGGGAAATTGTTTATAATCACATATGGTCTCCGGCGTACAAAGTTTTGAAAGTACAGCTCATGAAGTTACGTAAAAATAAGAGTTCCTTTTTTGGCAACATTATATTAGTGATAATCGGAAATTTTTTGTAAAATATATGATAAATAATGTGCAATACATCAAAGACTAATTATAAATAATTTTTATTTGAGAAAGTTAGAAATCCATCTTAAACTATACCTATATATTTAACTCCAATTGCATCTGTAATAAACTAATTATTTCACATGCTTACCTTTTTAGAGTAAAGTTTCATACAGACACACACTTTACATTTGATGATCAGGTTTCCATATAGTTTTTATCCCAATATATTATCAATTTATTAGTAAAAAATGCTATATTAATATGCGCGCTGTTTCGAACGGCGTTTTTTTCCAACTTTTCACGTTGCATAAGCTATTCGGTTGAAATATATGTATCTCGTGTCTTATCGAGTCGAAAAAAGTTAAATGCAGTCGCAACAAAAGTGGACGCGAGCGCGCGCAACTTGATCGCAACGGAGCGAGCGAGCGCGCGGTCAATCTCGCACACATGCAAACTCGCAAAATCCAGGCGCGTCCGGCGCAATCAATCGAAGAAGCCACCGCTTCAATTAATCGCTAATTATGACAGAATCTGCAGAGCACGCACACTTGCGCTCGGGCTGCGCAATCGGATTGCCCCCGGCTGGAAACGCCCCGCGATCGATCTTGAGGCAATTGTCACTGATCAGCCGTCATTAAGAGAGGAACGTCGTCGAGTTCATTAAGCAGGATTAGCAAAGCAACGTAACCGCGTGCGCGCATTATATATATATAGGTGCACAAATGCTTTCAGACGGAATGTGCGTGCGCTGATGCAGTTTGGAAATCCCGCGGTTATCCGCCACTACCGCCGCGACCTTCGAGTGGGTGTAGTTCTGCCGGTAGCGCGATTATCTTGCGTGACAAGACTTTTGCCGTTAAGCCGTCCGTTTGGATAATAGTAATATATGCTTTCGCGTTCTTTCCTGCATAAACGTGATTTTCTCTCATTTGATTGAGAACAAATGATACCACACCGCCGCTGGTAGCCAATATTTATAGCTGTACCGGCAAACCTCATCATTTTGAACGATAGATATTCCACGAATTTATTCTCAATATATATATATTACCATTTGTAGGTTTTTTTATTTTTAATATTTTTATTGACTGATTTTTTTTTATTTTATTTTAGAAGAATCGCTTTCTGGCCTTTATAAAGAAATGGGGGAGATTCCTTAGATTATCGAAAATATTCCAATTCTGTTTTTTTTTACTTGTCGATGGATTAATTGCAAATTTGTGACGATTTATGTGTGTGTTTGATATTTATATAGAAAAATTAAGTGATGGACCATGGTATTAAATTTGTGTAATGTTAAAATTTAGTGCCTTTTCGTTAAAAGAATGTTTACAAAGTTTGTGTATGAAAATTATAGGCTAGTAGTGTATTGAACATGTATTGAAACAAATGTAAAAAATATTGGAACATACTAAAAAATATATATTTTCAGTGTTACAGTTGATTTTATTATGATTTTTTAATGAACTAACTTATATCCATTTAAAAAATGTACTGAATTTTCGATGTCATATTAGATAGCAATGCTGATGGTTTCTAAAAAAATTCATGAATTATGATTATCTCCGATACAAAGTTTTCATTGCAATCTTGCGAATTATATTAGTATCCGATGTAAAGTCATTAATAATGCTAGTTTTCGTTGCAATTTTGCGAACCGGAAAGACAATTCTAATACGATTATCGTTAAAAATAGGCTTTAATAAATTAGAATATGAATAATGACTAAAAACAGTGCATTACTTTTATCTTTAAACTTCAAACATTCGAACCATGTATTTAATTGAAAACTAATTAAAGAATTAATAAGATTTATAAGCGCATCGGATAAAAGTAAATTTGAACTTGACATTCACATTGTATAAGGCTGTGACAACGGAATTAGCAGTTCCGAAACCGCTAGTCCCGGTTTTCCGTGTCCACAGCGTTTCCCTTCAATTCTCAAATTTAAAATGTAATCGCCAAATTTCTTTAATTAATAAGGGCGCCAGGCGATTAATTATCCGCGTGCTATTCTAATATTTTAATCTCCGGCTGAGACTAATATCTCGCGTCGGCGGGGCTCTCACGCACGAGCCGCCACGGGACTGCGGCTATTA
>JAWWEQ010000031.1:607028-680512 GCA_035583055.1 Torymus tubicola
TTTCTTTTTTTACTATTATATATAAAGATTTTCTGGCTTAACCAATAAACAAATAAAACAGAGCATTTTTTTCAGTACTTCTTTCAAATAGAGATAAATCTGTCTATAACTCAAGTTTATCAAAGAGTTAAGGTCCAATATTCTAGTATTCTTCATATTTTAGCATCTAAAAACATACCTAAAAATTTGAACAAAATCCGTGATCCGGAGGCCGTGACCTCTCCTAGTTAGTAGTTTCAGTAGCATACCTTATACCTAAAACAAATCTTGTTGTCATTGAGCTCCATGAAACTCGTCTGCAGATTAGCATATTCCATCATACCACATGCCCATGTGATATCGAAAATCAAGCTAATTTCATTATTCAATAAATTAACATTCGAACGATTGTTTAGAAAAGTAATTTTGTCAGGCCCTCCGTATATATAAATGCTATGGTCAGAAAATTTTTTGTAACATTTTATTAATATTTCCATAATATACGTCCGGTCTACCGCCTGCCAGGCGCTCCGTACACGTTAATACTATACTTAAATTTTTTTTTGAGTATTACTTCTATTAGTGTCTGCAAAAGGTATAAACATTCTAAAATTATATCGGTATTTCACATCACCTTAATGTACAGATACGAATGGTGTAGGTATAAGCAAGAGTTCAAGCTTTATAGAATATGTACTTATTTTTTATCTAGTTCATCTCAAAATGAATAAATATATTTGAAATTCTAATTAATATAAAAAAATTTAATTCTTCATAGGAAGGTTTAAAAGATTCATTTTTTTTTAGTTATTCTTAACTTATTCTTAAATATTAAGTATATTGATTCAGAGCATATATTCCAAAATAACCTACCTAAGTGTTTTTTTTGCCTTGAAATCTGATTAAAGTATTATCTTACATATGTATATATACGATGTTGTATAAGTCTGACATATAAATAACTATAATAATTTTTTTTAATTTTGTTTTGTCCACGACATTAAAATCACAAATACAATATTTTTCTATTAGAGTATTATTTGCAAAATCGTATTACTATTTCTAATACTTAAGAATATATATGACAATTCACTGATTTATAGAAATTATAGACAAATAGCTAATAATTAATAATAATAATTTAAATACACTGTAAAAAAACTTCCATCTATATATAGATATACAATGTGTACATTTGGAAACTCAAAATGTAAACACAGTATATCTATATATATGGAAGTTTTCTAATAGTGTACAATTAACTGTAATAAATTATGGGTTGACAAAGGAACAAGGTAAGTGAAAAATAAAATAAAACTAGGAGGTAAGAAATGACAAAAGTGATCTGCAACATCAAATGTACTTTTCATTTATTCGTCTAATTATTTTTTACAGATTATTCTACCTCATAATCTGGGATACAACTTGTGTTTGTGTGTCTGTTTTGCCTTTATTATTCCATTATATTAGTCGCTAGCTGAAATGTTACGGTATTTCTAAGTATAAAATAAGCAATAGAGCTTAATTAGGTATAAGTAGCAACGACTTAAGTACCTTCACTACTTTATAGTAGTCTGTAAAAGTGGCGGCAACGATTTATTTACTCTGCTTTTATAATTGCGTCGTCTTCGATGATATTAAGTAACGGTGCTCGTGTTTTCGCGTTATCGTGTATACCAACATTTTTGTTATGTAAAATAAACATAATATAGCAGGAGCAAAGTGAAACAGTTATCCACAATAGGCCATGAAAAGAAAGTAAAACTCAATCGATAGATTATTATTTCGAATGTCGCATGAGCGCGAAATCGTTTTTCAGCCCGTGGCGATGAAAACCGTGACGACACTGTTCTCACCGCGTAATCATATGTATATACCAAAGAGAATCAACGACTTCGCGCTCGTCGCGATCTTACGGATTTCCTCGAAGACAACAGCAACTTTGCCTGGCTCTTCGTAATACTTCGTCCGATCGACTTTGTCCATTTCTCTCGCATCGTAAAAATCGTCGAGTCCGCGCGCGTGAAGATTTTTCGAAAGTTAGTCCTTTCTCCCTTCATTGTAATGCCGCAGTCACACTTATAAAACATTAAAGATTTTTCATCGCCCAACCCCTCAAACGCACCTGAACGTACAGGGTGATCGTTTATTTTTTTTTATCATATTCAACAACAAACCGGATAAAACTTTACACAACTCGTACATTACGCGCTCGACAGCTTACGACGGATAATGACGACAAGTAAGTAAAATAACGTCACACTCAAACATTAAATGTGCTTAATCGCTCAAATATACAAATCTATGCTCCGTTCTTGTAATATTTATATATTTATAATATATATTAAGTATGTTAATAATAATGATCAGTATTCCGTGTGACTCAGAATCGTGTAATCGATAAAAGCTTTTTCTCTCTTTCACGCGTTCGCTCTTATCTTCAATTCATTCATTCATTCTTTTTTCCATCTACTTCTTACATGCTTAATTTTTTCAACTCCACACTCTTGTAATAATAACCTTGTACCTAGCGTTATTTAAAATAGCGTTACACAAGAACTTTTACGCACTTCATACTCAAATTCATTAAGTTTCGGACAGAAATACATTGGCGTTTGCCAACTTCCCCGATCGTCTCATTATCTTTCACAATTTTTAATACTTATATTCGTTATAGCAATATGGAGGGAATTCACTAACAATACTATAAACAAATATATAAAAAACTCTTGTCGCAATAACTATATCCGCATGTTTTACTTCGTTAAATTACGTACAGTTACTTGATTTTGCCTTTTTATATTTTTTTTACACCTTTACTATTCACGCAACTGTTATTGGCAAACTTGATTAATATAGCGTGAAAATGCAAGCGGAATGTATGCGTGTGTACCAATTATCTTTATTTTTATTTTTTTTTTTGCGCCTTTCTATGGACATAAAATGCCACTGTACATATATCGTTAGTTATAATGCGCATGTATATATCGTAAGTACGTTAATAACATTAAGTCTCCTTTAATTTTTTGAGTCGCTTGCCGTTTACACTAAAACATACTTTTATCCAATTGTTATATCATTCTTATCCTTTCTTCCTTATCCCTTTGTATTTGCTGTTCTCGAATCGACAAACAAGCGCATCTTCTTAAAAATAAAAAAGATACGAGACGCTCGGAGAAAACATCTTGTTTAATGACACCACACAGTGCACAATTCAATAAGATTATTATTCTATTACTTTTTTGCTTATCAACTTCGCGTGGTAATTATCGCAAGCTCAATCGGCACATTTCACTGCTAAAAGCGACGGATTACAGGCTTTGCACGTATGCCCATTCATATTATTTATTAATATTATTATTTTTAGTTTCATTAATGTTATAATTATTATTGTTATTATTATTTTCGTTACTACCTTACGCCTAAATTCACGTAAGTGGAATATAGCGTGTTAATTCCTCCTCTCTATTATCTTCAGTACAATCAACAAACATAAAGAAAAAAAGTACTTATGACTAGTTTGAAAAATGTGTAAATATTTGAAAAACAAAAAATATCATGATCACTTTTTACGTATCGTTAAGTCGAATGGTGAAACATTTATAAAAAGTTAAAAATACAAAACTTCTCTCTAATCTATAAAATGCAATATTATTCTTCGTACGTAAACAATATTTTTTAATAAAACTCAATATAATAACAAATTTTAAAATGCAACGAGTAAAGGAATAAAATTGGTATCAACATCATCAGTTACTAATTAAAAATTCAAACAAATATTACACAACAATTATATTGGAACATGAAATTAAGATTACATCAATAAACATGGAATGTATTGAAAATAACAGTTACATGAAATTGAAACCCTATCGAATTAAACATTCGATAGATTAGGAGAAGATCCGACTCCTGAGAAATATTTCAATGATTTTACAATCAAAATTCTAAGAATGAGTAATCTACTGCATCTATTGCACTACACGATTTACCTAATTACGATTGACATTTGCAAGATGTATAAAAGAAAAGGTGCATTCGTATATGTAAAAAGGTCATTTGAGGCGTGCAGTAACAACGCTTATCCATCTTAGCAATGTGAAGAAAAGAGAGACGATACAATATTTAAATCATTGTTCGTCCATCTCTTCCTGTCTCTGCTTTTTGTTAACTTCGTCGAACGACGTTATTCTTACATTGAATCACACGATGAATTATTATATCGACAGAGCTTGACGCCATTAAAAAGCTTACGTTTAAAATTTTCTTAAATTTCATCTCCATTTTTTCTTGATTATCATTTTTTCCTCTTCAGACTCGCGTGCGAAAATATTAGGAAATATCCTCACAAAGTTAAGCTGGACGGCACTGATAAAATTAGGATCTCTTCGAAGGACGCGAATTTCAATATAGTGTTTGGGGAGGGCTGCGGAATAGTTTGCGTGTGCCTTGCGTTTTAATCGCACCAATTAGTTCAAATGAATATTCCTTCGTATTCATTTTTCTCACTTATCAATTTTTCTATTATCACCGCTGGTGTATAATGGGCGATCGAGAGTAATCAATTTTTACAGTGAATTATAAAACTCTACATTTTGAACTACGGGAAATTGTTTTTCAGATGTCGGTCTCGCTAATGAGCTTTAAAAATTTATTTAAAACTCATCTACGGACGATTAAATCTAGTGAACTTCTACAGAGATAAAGCGTTAGTTTTTGTCATTCAAAAAATGTGCAATTTCGTGTTAACAACTTGCGCAAATTTATTTTCAACGTTGCTGAGAATTGCACGTCTTTCAAAATGTTAGTTTATATTTTTACGGTTATACGTCTACGGTTAAGTATACAAAGGTGAACTGAAATCTGAAAAGCAATTTCCATAGCGTTTACTTTTTATTAGCACGATCAATTTACTAATTCATTATAAAATATTGATCTTCCTTTTCTGGGTTGGACAAACCACTAGGAGCGATCAAACTTCGCGATCGGCGGCAATGTTACGTCGGCGCAGAAATATATAGTACCGATACCTTGGCAAAGGCTTTTTTTGCAATGCATAACACGTAGATATACAATATATATTTATATTATTTATATATGATGTATCGTATTTACATAGAACTCGCTAAGCGATCATTGGCCAAACCCACATCTGCCTCAAAGCATAAAAATAATGTTACGTACAGAGTTTGGCATCTTATTGGTGTGCTCGCGGAGTTAGTAACGAGCTTCGTGTTTTTATTTTTTCCGATCTTGCGCGACGTAAGATTTTTCTCTCCTCTTTTGCAAGATAAGTAGAAACCCAAGTCTCCATAATTGACTAGCGTTGTGTTTTCACTCGATTACACTTCGACGGAGAAAGAGATTTTGCTTATCGACGTTATTATTCAGACGATTTTTTAACTGTACTTTTATTTCACATTTCTATAATTCTTTTCTATTTGGCGTTACTTGAATTTTTAAAGTACGGAGAGACTTACGCTTTTCACCAGTCTCTAATTAAGATAATGACCCGTTAAGGTTTTCTGAGGTATCAATTTATATAGCATGTATAATTAAGTCCCTGATCGATGTTCTGTATTAAGTGTTTAACTAGTGTTTCTTTGTATTTACTGTACATATCTGTGTCGATGACATCTTCTGCGTTTTCTGGCATTTCTTCTTTCCATGAAGTCTAAAAAGAAATTTCAATAACGCTGTTGAAATTCATGATGCCACCGGTTGAAGTCAATGTGGAAAATAACAATGGAACCGTTTGCAAGACCAGCAAGAAGGAACCTGAAATTAAATTACAAAAGTAGTATATTGATCAAATAATAAATAACTTTAAATGTACAATAATAAAAGTTTCTTGAAGTTCCAAAAATTTTTATTATTATTAGGTATTTTTCTATACAAACCGTTGATCGTGAGAAAGAGCTAACGAGCGCACACTGCTTTCGCAAGCTGGGAAAGCGTATAAAAGTGCTAAGTTGAATGTTCGCCAAACTTCAACAATTCCCTTGTCTCCTCCAGTCATCAAGTATTCACCATCTCGACTCAATAGTAGACACTAGAACAAAGAGTGATGATTTTCCAATTAATTCAAATAACCAGTTAGTTCAATTGAATAGTTAAATAGAAAAATAAAAAATATTTTACCTGAAGATTATCATTGTGTGATTCATAACGAAGTCTCTTTCCATTAATCGTGAAAGCAGCAATGTGTCCACGTTCATAATTAACGACAATAACGCCTTCTCTCGACATGGCGATATTTTCGGGTGATGAAAAACCACTTGGAGGCTCTAACGATCTCAGTAAGTCACCGAACGTCGTGTGCACCAATACCGGTCCACCTTTTGAAAATAAGTTGATAATTTTGTTTCATGCATTCTCCATATACAAATATTGAATCTATTTAAAGCACTTACAGTACGACCCAGAGACAACGAGGCCGAGCTCCGCCGAAATGACGACAGCCGTGACAGGCTGCTCGTGGCCAGTGAGTGTCGCACGAGGTGCAGGCGCTTCGCCCTCACCAACAATCGTCTGCGTTCGTGCATTCCAGTGCCACAGCAGGACTGTGCAGTCTGCACTGCCGGATGCAATATAGCAGTCGGACGTGATGTTGCATTCGCTGCGCGACAGACACGTTACCACGCCGTAATGACCAAAGACAATCTGGACGATTTTCGCTGAAAAGTATAAATTTTTCATTTAAAAATCTGACTTTGCGTTGCAAAGTTTTTAGAAATTCAATAATAGTTGTAAGAGAATGTCATACTTGAACTAAAATTGCTAAATATAATAACTAAATTGCCAACTAAAATCAAGAATTTTAAAATGAAGTAAGTTTTTTAAATATTTTCAAAACTTAAGTTTATTCGGTGTATAGAGATTAGGTATCATTCCTTCTTTAATTAAATACAAGAGATTCATTAATAATATTATCCACTACTAGATGTTTCATAATTATTTTGATATGTTTTGTTGTATTTTGTTCTATTTAGAAAGAAACAAAAGTTATATTTACCTGTTTCTGTGGAAAACACACGGAAGCTATTATCCCAGAATCCACAGGCAACAAGGAAACGGCTGTCAACGGTAGTCACGAAACAGTTGCTTCGAATTTTCAGTTTTTGACTGAAATTATCACCAAGATGTCGTCTCAATGCTGGGTTCGAGCTGTTCGCTGTTTGTGCTAAATAAGAATAATTATTAATCTTGTTATTTAGCAATTAATCAATTATTTAAAACTTTAGTAAGCCACATTATTCATCTTGCTTCGAAAAATTCCTAATTGAAGAAATATTATCAAAGCACAATAAAAGATACATTTACTTGAAGCTGAGAAATATTTGTCATTCTTACATAGTATAGGATCCATTGATAAAGGTTGATTTACAGCTTGTGCTTGAGGTGTATCCGCGTAACTCGGTGATTGAACTGATGCTACAAACGTGACAGAGTTACATTTTTCAAACCATAAAAACTCATACATAAGTTAAAATCAATCAATGTGCTGCAAACGAACAAAAATTACCTGCGTAATTCGTGTTCCATCGGTTGACGGCAAATTGCTGACCAGTCGTGACAGTTACGACCGAAGGTAGAGTTAACTGTGGATAAGTATTTGCAGAAATGTGGCAAATCGGTGAATTTGACGGGAACTTGAGCGTCATACACACGTCGTCGGGGATACTCGAGAACATCATCGGCGACTGCAAAATTAAGTTATTCTTAAAGAAAGATTATAGCCTGTTTATTTCACCAACAATTCTGTTCTACTCTACAAAAACGTTTGTACTGTATTAAATCATAAGAAAATTTTTTGTTGTCGCGAATAAAATAAAATTATTATAGTAACATGCTTGAGAATCCCACGCAGATATTGACTCATAATTCAATTTTAATAGCCCGCACTCTGTCTTCATTAAGTGAAAAAGAAACTTCAATGTTGGTGTGAATCGTGTTTTTTCGGCCGAGAAGAGTTTTTTTTGGCTTGTATGTATACATATTTCAAATAACAGTTGACACATACCAAATGCATAGCTGAGCTCCTCGGTGGATGGGGCTCCATAAGAAGCTGCGACGGCGTCTGGCCAAAGTTTCGTATCTGGTTCTCGATGGCTTCTTTCATCACGAGGTCGGTGATTGACTCTAGATCAACGCTGCCTTCGTACGTGAGGTAGTAAAAGACGTTTGTTGCTCTCACAGCTTCAGGACCTATTGTCAATTAGGTGCATTGATTCATTATCGTGTGGAATACATTTTTATGCTACTATATATTATGTGCGTTAATTTCATAAAAAATTAATAAGGCTTAGGATCATAAATAGAATTTGTATTTTTTTCAAATCCTCCTTTTTAAAGGCAACGTTTAAAAATACAAATACACTCTCCTTAAAGATTTATTAGATAATTAAAAACCTTTTTTGTTCGGTGAAAAAATACACAATAATAGAATGAAAAAGATCTTTCTACTTTTACCCGTTTTTTTTCTTCAAAACCATTTTCAATAATCTCATCCTTCCCGCCTATTACAACTGAAATCCCACAGGTCATGCGCGCGCGCGTTCCCTCGCATACCGTTAATTGTCGGGTCATAAATCTCCACTTCTTTTACTTCTACATTAAACAGTCCAAACTATGCTCGCGGCGTGAAACGACGACAGAGCGACGAACGAAAAAACAAACACGCGCACGAGCGAGAAAGGTCGCGTCGAGCGCGACAGCGACGCTCGGTGTAACAAAAAAGACCACAAGTATAGCAACACAGGCGCAGTTGCAGTAGAAGAATAAAAAGAAAACTGTAGAGTAGAAAAAAAACCGGCGCTCCGATTCCGGATAAAGTTACTTCCACCACGCGCGCCGAGACTAGGGATATCGCCGCGTGTAAGTGACTCTATTTCCGTCCGCTGCTGGACTGCACCCCCGCACCATTCGTCTTTATACTCAGGGGAGCAGCAAGCGACGTGCGACCCCGCACACGTGCCTAATTGGTTTGGACCGGGTATATACCGCGAGAGACTCTTGAAAAACTAATTCCTTCCATACGGCCGCGAGAACGCGCATCTTCGAGGAAGAGGGACGGATATGGAGGCGCCGCCTGCAATTAACATCGCCGTGAATCTGCATTCGACGAGACGTGTGCCAGAGGGTCCGTATGATTTTTTTGACGCGACGATACGCGCGAAATCGTACGGATTTGTGCAATGATGTCGGACGTTATCATGACTATTCTGAATACGCGTCTTGATTAAAACGAAACGCGATACGAGAAGTCGAATTTTTCGTATTTTCATTTGGAAAATAACTTGTATTATGAATTTAACATTATTGAATATTTTTATGTATTAACTAACTTATAAACTATATGTTGAAATATAATATAATGTTTAGTTGGATGAACATATAATCTTACCTTTCTGTTTGTATCCAAAAATAAGATCAATCCATTGATGTAATTGACAGGAAACGAATTCAGATTCCAAAGCCTACAAAAGTATTTCCATAGTTTTAAAAGGTTCGTATGCATCAATGTAAAATTAGTATAACATATTTTTGACAATGTCAAAGAATATACCATTCTATTAATGCGGATGAACTCCTCGGGCGAGGAAGCCCACGGCGGTAGTTCAACGTCACCGACTGAGCTGCCGTCCTCCTGTCGTCCCAACCGATATCGATTCGTGTTCACCAGCATCTCCGGCAGGAAAAAGAACTCGGGTATCAATTCCTAGGAAAAATTCAAATAAATAAGTTAGATGGTTATATTGATCGATTTTGCTGAACTAAGCTAGAATCCAGTCATGAGTGATTGGAGGAAAGCTTACCTTGACGTCGGAGGTGTCGCGCTGGCAATTTTTCCAGGACAGCGCAATCGATGAGAAAAGTCTATTTGGGTGATCGAATTTGCCACCTTGAAGGGCTAGGAACATAGTCGTCATTGGTTCCTGTAATGAGAAATGATTGAATTGGATTAAATTTGTTAAAAGCTTATATATCTCAATACGATTTTGATAGTTATCAAAATCTGTTATCAGCGCATGAAATGATATCGCATGATCATACAATATAAATAAATAATAAACTATAATGAAAAATACATCTGGAAATTGTTATCAGTAAAATACATCAGTGAACTATGTAGAATGACAAACACTAAGTTTATTGTATTTTATCAAATGCAACATTTTCATTTCAAAGAGGACTTTTCACAGAATTATTTCATTTATTATGGACATTCCAAAGCGAACAAGTATTCTCATTTTCCGCATAAGAATCCTATAAAATCAGTTAACGCCAGCTTTTATGCACTCGATCTAAATAAAGTAGCCACAGTTGTTTGAAAGATCGTGAGTGGTGCCGGTGGCATGCGTGCTGCGACGCGCTGCGTGGCATTCCCGAGGTGATAAAGCTCGCGAGGTCGGCGCTACTTTGAACAGCCACTTAGAGAGACACTTTGCATGAGGCTTTTTGTGTATATATAAACGCGGGCCTGTCTGTTGAAACCTTTCATCGTCGTCAGTCAGCCAGCTGTCTTAGGCGACAAGCTGCGCAGTTGTACTCGATAATGCTTGCCCACTAATCTCCCCTGTTACCATTCTATGTAATCGCGTACATTTCTAGTCTTTCCGTTGTTAAGTGGTTTTGTTCTACATGCAATTTTATCTAATATATGTCTATTTGACTGAGTAGAGAATATAATATTTAATAGCATATATTTTCTGTTTGAAAAAAGTTTTTAATAATTATTTATTATTAATCGAACTGGAAAATATTTATTTTTCTTACAATAATTATTAAGGTTCTCAAAACAGACAAAACTACTCAACTAATCCCCTAACGGACCACTAATAACTAAAATATGAAATAATTAGTAAAAAGCGCACGGCATTTTTCACGAATTTCAACATCATTTATGCGGATAAATGAGGCCGAAAAGGCAATTAAGACTGCCTGAAACGTGAAAAATCGTCAGCAGCATAGAGATGAACGACACCCTTATGAAAAAACGAGAACAATCGTGTACGCGCGCGTACGGTGCGAACCGAACTTCCGACTATATAGCGACAAGACGAGTAACACGCGCTGCATCGCATGAGCAGCTCAATCCCGAGAAAACGGGCCCGTCAACGCGCTAAGTCTATTTGGGGCTAAAAGGAAGTGCACCGCGAGCAGAGACGAACGAAGAGGGAAAGAGAGGGAATAAGAGCGTCTCCTCCCGCTCACGCCCCCAAATTAGTGCAAACGGGGAAGCCACTAAATGCGTCGAGCAGATTTACGGTTGGCCGCGTCGACAGCCGAAAGGCGCTTTGAGAGTGACCGCGCGGTGCGAGTTGATGATGATGATTTTGGTGGCGCGAGCTGCGCTGCTGGGAAATTAAGTGACTATCCTGTTACGTAGAGGTGCCACTGCTCAGCCGTGCGCTCTTGCGCGGATCAAAAGACGGACTGTTCGACTGCAATTACTGCTTATTTGCCGGGCAATTTACCATCGGCCGGTGAGAGGAAATGAGAATTACGTCTATTATACGATTCATAAGTTAGCGCGGCCGCTTGAAACAAAGTGTTTTCGTAAGGTGCGACAATTAATCAACGATTTAAAAAATTTTTTTCTTTAAGTGAAACAGATAAATGTAGCAATAAATATTTGTCGTAGTTAAAATACGTTATTTTTTGTAAAAATATATATATATAGAGAGTTGTTAATGTCTGTTTGAATATTATACTTACGACTCGAATGAGCCAGTTGAGAACAAATGCTGCAGTAGAGTAGTGCGTTCCATAATGGAACGGTGGTATGCTATCGTGCTCCCAACTTTGGAATCGTTCTTCGAAGTAAGCTCTTCTGCTCGGATTCAGAGCTCCGATGGGCTATAATAAATGTTGATTGTCAAAAACATAAGCGACTATTGTATGAAAAGTGGATAGAAAACTGATTGTTACAACCAGAATTCATTAAAATCCTTTAAATTACCTTCGATAAATCACGATAATTGCTTGGCAGGCTCAAATCAAGCTCTTTTGTTTCGTAATTGGTTAATACCCACGGGAATACTGGATATTGATTCAGGTCATTGTAGGTTCGTCCTGCACAATAAAAAGGGTATGTGAAATTAATATTTTTCTGTGCTTGTTTAATTAAATAGTGATTGATTTTACATTAAACTGTTAATGAAAATTCTCAGACTGTAATGTTTTAGAAACGTGCAAGTAAACTTGTACTCATAAATCATGTATAAGAACTTTTTTTTCCACACTCTATAAGTGTTGTAGCTTCCGTTTTGGTTAATAGATACTAGAAAAACTTTACGTAATTACACTACATTTTTAAAGTACGATGAAAAAGTCGTTAATGGAACTCCCCATGTCGATGAATAATGAAAAATATTTATCATATTCTATCTGCATCTGAAATGGGTTCTGTTGACGGGGCTTTTTAAGATAATTGTTATGTCTCTTGCGAAGAGATATACATTTTCCTCTTAATGAGAGCTCGTACATCATCTATCTACTGCATGAAAGACCAGCGACTCATGCATAATTCGCGGGAAAAACCGGTTGTTAGCCGTTGTAGATTCAGAAAATTGATTAGTACTGCGCGGCTAGCTATAAACTCGTTTGCGATAAAACGAGCCCGTAACACAGAAAATCTATGTTTTAAGAAGAAAATAAACTAGGCATCGTAAAACTTTTTTCTTTACGCATAAACAGAAAATTGAAAAATTTCAAACAGTTAATTCATATTCTTTTAGAAAAACCATTACCAAATTTATTAAAAGTTATTTAAAAGTGACATGACTTTAATTAAAGTTAAAATCAAACTAATGTTAGCACATAAGTATATAGTATACCGAGCATTGCGCAATTTTTGTCACACCTTTTGGTTATGTTAGTTTAGATTTTTCGTGTAGAAACATAAAAGCGGATTCATCATGCTTTGCTTTGGTTATTCTGTTTCGTTAGGGCTGCTGCATTTAGTAAGCGCATAAGTCAGAGCGTGACGGCTAATCACTCTTGAAATTGTCACCCCAAGATGTCTCACTCTTGCCGCTTACCCGAACTCGGAATCCCATTCGCGATGCATTAACGTAGTTGGCAACATAACAGCCTTAGCGCATACAGCATTCTCGTTTTAACTTTGTTCAAAAAATTTTATTTATTTAATTTATACGCACAGATTTTAGACTAAAATGGTGTATTTGCACAAGTATAATTTTATAAACTTTACTTATACGTTGAATAACTATTTCCTTTTAAATATTTTTCGCGTTTTGTTACTTTCTTCAAAATCCTTTACATAATTTTTCGAGAGGATCGCGAATAATCTTTCTGCATCTGAAGTTGTAAATATAAAGTTTGTGACGTCTGTAGTAATTGGTAACAAATTTAACGCTGTTTATTATAAATAGTAATTGCAACCAAATTTAAAAAGAATATAAACTTAAGACATTCTCCGCAATATAAAAAATTTATCACACAAAAACCCCAAACCATGGAGTACAAATAGACTCTTTTTTAATGTACAACATCGTTCTGCTATTGTCGACATTCCAAGGTTATTTCCACCAGGAAGAGGAATTGATCCATCCTCAACGTGAAAATGGATTTCAAGAATCGTGCACACAAGTACACAACCACTACATTACCTACATATTTCGAAATGCATATCCAAGACTACCACACAAGTTTTACTCGCAATACTTTTCGAGATCAAAGTTGCTACTATATATGCTACCATTTTTTGCGAATCTCTCGCGCTCGCATGGCACAATGAACCGCTAAATCAAGCGCGGAACGTGGCGTCAACGCGCGGTAAATATAATAGAAGAGAAGCGAAAGAGAGAGAGAGAGAGAGGCGGTCGCGCATCAAAGCGATAATTAATGGTAGCTTTTCGATGAGCGAGAGCCCCGCCGAGTTGAGCCGACGGCGCATTATATATAATCGAGAGAGTAGCTCGCTATTTCCCCCCTCTCTATTTTTATTTTCCGCACTCGCGCCCGTGCTGCCTGTGTTATACGCGAGGACGACGGGTTCGCTCTTCCTTTTTCACCCGCTTGTATAAACACACACATACAGCCCACGCGAGCGCGTCTCTTCGTTACTGTTAATAATTTCTCGCCGCGGTGGTCCGCCTTCTCTTTCCGGCGCGCGCGGTTTCAATTGCCGCGGATGTGCACAAAAAAAGAAGGGGGGAGCGCATCAATTTTTTTATTCGCATTTATTTTCGTGCTTGCTCAACGAGCGCGTCAAGACATTTCTCGAGCTCTCTCTCTCCCCTCCTCTCTCTTTCTCTCTCGCGAGAAGGAGAGAGAATTAATTGGGTGTATCCCTTTCGGTTTAATGGTATATTTGTTTCGAGCGTGTATACGAGAGCGAGACCGCGAAATGCAATCCGCCGTTATTTATTCGTATGAATTAGGAGATTTATTCGTTTGGCTTTTTCGTTTTTCCGCTCTTTTTATTTTATAGTTGCGAAGATGGAAGTTTATATGCGTGGATATGTATGGAAAAATAAATTGCCGTGGCACAATGATGATGAACGGCTGTTTAATTTATGTATTGTCTTTATATATTTTTTACAGTATCTTATGGACGGTAGTTTGAACAGAAGTTGGACATAAATTTTCAATAGTTATATATCTGGCAGTTTAAAAATGTCCTTGAAATAATTAATGAATTAAAAAATTATACTTATAGCTGTTTTTTTATTTAACATTAGTGCATGCTTATCTTTCATTTTGAACAGTTTTAAAGGCTTATATCCCTTATAATTTTTACTTTATCAATACGTATAACTAAAATTGTTATCGCGTTTAATCATTTCAGGAATTTATAATATATACTTAATCCGTGCGAGGCGCGATCAAATTGAAAAAAAAGAAAAATATTCAAGTCCCGTAAAGGCACTGCACTGCGACTGCAAGTCCTATCCTTATATGCGCGAGAACGCAGGTAAGATCTGTATATGTGTTGTGCTGTGCGCGCGGGCCGCAGCTATCGTACGCTCGGCCGAACAATAATTCACCGGCGCAGATACGATCGAAGATGAATGCAAGGACCTGTTGGCAGCTGCGTCTGCTATATGTTATGAGGTTCGCGGTCGCCGCCACCGTCGCCGTCGAGGGAGAAAAGGATGCGCACGAAAAGGATGAGGTGCGGAGTTTGCTTGCCGCGGGCCTTTTTTCGGGACGCGCGCATTTGTATGTGTGTCCTCCTACTACGAGGCGCGCACGTGTGACTATATAGGATCGCTTTTTTAAAGAATCGTCGCACGCGGACCTCGAGATGTTATCGGATGGCTTGATGTGCGGCGGATCTAGCCTTTTTTCCGTGAGAAATGAGTTTCTGGTTTTGACTAAATTTATCCAAAAGTACTTTCTTTATAGGACTTATTTTGTAATTTCTGTTACGTGAAAATTTCTGTTATGATGTGATGAATTGAAATAAACTTTCGTAATTGTTTTTTATTGAAAACGTAGTAAGAGACATAAATTTGTTATAGTAAATAATGAATATAAACAATAAAGTACATTGTATACTAGCAGGTTCCATATAAATCGATACATTAATAAATCAAATGATCTTCAATTAATTATACAAGGCAGCTGCATGGCGAAACGAATACTAATTACTCAGAAGGAATCAGTCGACGGCGAGTGGGGCCATTGTTATAATTCACGAGCGCGCGAATTCATTCATTTGAGAACGAAAGCAACAAGAAGATCGAAATATGCACGAGTACAGCGTATGTATACCTGTACCTTCGTGGCGCCAAGAAGAGAGAGCTTGCCGCAGCCGCCGCCGTCACGGAGGCTATCATATTTACATGAGATTTACTGTCATTAATTTTTAATAAACCAATACCGCAAGGCAAATACGCGTAAACTCCTCGCGAAGGAGAGCAAAGAAGAGTTGCGAGTGAGAGGGAGGGAGAGAGAATGAAAGAAGAAGCACGAGGAATTGGAAAGAGGGACAAGAGAAGGAAGAAGAAGAGTACGATTAATGGTATCGTAGAAGCGCGTGGGTGGTTGAAAAAATCATATACTGTCAGCTGAGGGGAGAAAAATGTAATATGATGCCTAAGAGTTACGTGTGAAATTATAATGCAAATCATGTTAAAGGTGGAGTGTTTTTATTCAGTAAAATCATTATTAAAAAAAAATTAAAAATCATAATTTAAATAATAACATTGAAATATTGTTTATGATGTTGTAGTTACATTTACAGTATAAATTTGATAAAACAATTTATACGAAGGAACAAATCATGTCATATTAAAAAATATTAAACTCTCATAAAAAAATGTAAAAGAAAAAATGGTTTAAAAATCAACTTGAAAAAATAAAAAAAGTGACAAATACATAGATGTGTAGAATAGTGAAAAGAATGGTTCAGCTGATATATAATAAAAAGAAAAGCTTTGGAACAAATAGACCGGCTGGTCTTTTAGATGCTCCACCTTTCGACTCCTCTTCATCTCATCCTCGGCCGCAGCGCGCGCGCATGCATCCACCGCCGCGAGCTATTTATTCGAGCAATTAATATATAACGCTCGTAAATAAAGGCGCGCCGCGGGCACACGCGTCCCGGCTACGGAAATTCATATAATTACACGTCTCCGTTCATCCGCGTCATTAACGTCCCTCGCGCCCGCGCGCGTGCAGCCTCGTGACCTGTCGTAAAACGCGCACGCGCAGGCACTCGCACCGGGAGGCGGTCTTTTTGCTCGCTCGCGGGACGTTATCGCCTGGAATTTCTGCGTTTATACTGGGAGACGCGCGCGTCGTTGTAACTGTATTGTTGCTTAAACGTCGTATAAATTCGGATCGTTAGGGGCGTTTGCACGCGGTAATGTGTATACGTTGAGGATACAGGGTTCGAAGAAAATGCTTAATTAAATTTTGAAATCGCTATTGCGAAATTAAGCGAGGAGTATTAAAATCAGGGAAGGATTAAATTAATTAGAGAATAGAATGCTGCGATGCACAGAGGAACGTTTATTAGGCTTGTTATCGCAGTAAAATGCATAGTAAGTGGCTGTGCAAGTGTTACAGCTGAATAACTGTACGACGAATAATTTGATTAAACTTTACAAATATGTGACGCACTGAGGAAAATGCTTTGTTCAGAGATTTAGAAAAAAATTGCTTTTAGCTGCAATTTTCATGTTTTAATTTGAAAAAGTTTGAAGAAACTTTTTTATTCATGGATCTATATTACTCTACCAATACCCAAAAAAGTCTACCCCCTTATTTATTCCTAAGAACAAACCTAGAGTACGACATGAAAGACCTCGAGCGTCACCCGCTCGTCACCCGATATCTCCCAATCATGGTCCCATCTCGCGGTGAGCCTCCCTAATTACGCCAACGCACCAGTCGCCACCAGGCCGTAATATTAGACCCGCCCGCGGCGGTACATGCGCGTCGTGATTTTACGACTGTACACTCTCTGTCTCGAAAAACAATCCATAATACATATATACACATAACAGTGAGCGTGTGTAGCTTCGATATATTACGCGGCGAAGGATCTAGAGACAAAAGGGAGGAAAAGAGAGAGAGAGAGAGAAGGCCGCAGCCCCTGGGACGGAGGATTACCGTCGGAGCGAGAGAGAAAGAGAGCGGATCGAAAGAGCGCGCGAGTACGTACGTGCGCCGGGGATTACTCGGGGTTGCCGTAGCCACCGCCTGATTGAGAACGTTCCTAATGCGCCTCGACAGACTCCATCCGCGCGTGCAGCGCGCCCGCCGCCACAAAAAGCCTCGACGCCGCGCGCGCGCCTTGTATTCTCCGTGTCTTTCTGCCTGTGTATATGTGTGTATGCGTATATATGCATTATACGAACAACGAAGAGCGTATTCTTGTATTCTCTTTTTGCCCTATGATTTCTTCAAAATGTAAATAAGGACCTTTAAAAGCCGGCTACCGAACGCGCGGTAGGCCGCTCGATGTCTTTTTTCCCGTCGCGGCCAGGGGGCTTCCTATTCACTGAATTATTCGTGCGCCAGTCTTTGCGCTCTGTCTGTTTCACCGAAAAATATATTTCATGATGAATATGCAGTAAATATATTTTGGCTTATCGGAACTTGATCTTGAAGGGAAGAAGCACATATAACAAGTCATTATTTTCATTGCTGTTTTTTATAGACGCAGAAAATAATCCCTTTGTAGTATTAGTACAGAGTTCTTTTGTTCAAAAAAATCTAATAATATTTTTATTAGGAATACCTTACAGTGAAAAGGAAATTTTTGTAGAAAAATAATGAAAATTCGGTTCAAAATGGTCAAGGGTGCCATTGATGTTTGTGCTTGGAACTTCTTCCGATGGTTTTTTCATCTTCTCGTTTGGATCTTATCATCTAAAGATTTACTATTTCCTATGATATATTACCACGACAGAATCTTATCTACTTCTTTAGTCGGCCAACAATTAAAAGTTTATACAACGGGTAGAGACGCCAAGGCAAATTTCAAAATTCTTTTTTCATAAAAAGATTTTTTTGTTCCTAAGAAAAAAAAACATACTTATATGTGGGTCGTTCTCGGGGGAATCGAGAGGTCAAAAAATAAATTTTCTTGAAACTTGGTGAAAACGTTTAATTTGATATACCGACTGTGGATGCATTTTTCAGATTTTTTAATCTTTATGTTTTTAAGGTGTGCCATGCCAAAGTTGAAAACTTTAGTATTTTCTGCATTTTTTGCCGATTTTGATTAATTTATAATTCCTCAGGGAAGCATTTTTCACGAAAAACAAAAAATACTTTTTTTCTGTAAAATTTTCTCAGTTTTTCAATGGAGATCAATTCATGGAGATACCTTTTTATTGTGCGAAGTAACTGTATAAATCCTCGAATGAGTCGCGATCATTTTATAACCTAAAAAAATTTATTTAGTTTTTGATTTTAAAAAAAATTTTGTATACAGGTCTGAAAAAAATATAATTAAATTCTATGAAAAATTACGAGAAAAAAGTCTATGTAACATATGTCGAAATTTTTCTTCCTTTTTGAGATATTTAACTAAAATAAAATAAAATAAATAGGTTATAAATAAATATAAAATGATCGTAGCCCATTCTGGGATTTGAACAGTTATTTCGCACAATAAAAAGGTATCTCCATGAATTTTTCGGTAGAGATACCTCGGATCGGTTTTTTTATTTCTGAATTTTAATGTTTCATTTGGAGGTATGTAAGTGACAGTGTACACATACAGCTTTAAAAATATTTTGATTGAAAAACTGAGAAAATTTTACAAAAGAAAAGTATTTTGTGCTTTTGTGAAAAATGCTTCCCTAAGGAGTTATAACTTAATCAAAATCGTCAAAAAATGCAGAAAATGCCAGAATTGCCAACTTTGACATGGCACACCTTAAAAATATAAAGATTAAAAAATCTGAAAAAATTCATCGACACTTGGTACATCAAATTAAACGTTTTCACGAAGTTTCAAGAAAATCTATTTTTTGACCTCTCGATTCCCCCGAGAACGATCCATATATATATATATATCTTGTAATATACATTTCTTACGACGGAAGTTTTGTCTAAGAACTATAATCTGCTTTCCTAACTTACGTTCACTTTCATCGTCGGATTTAGTAAAGCTGATAAAATATATTCTGATTACATTCATAAGCCCTTGATGTGTTTTACAATTTTCTGTGTATATCTGATGTTTAAGTAATTAATATAACAAGAATAATTTATAAACACCTTTTCATCACAAGCATTATTCTCCAACAAAGATTTGCAACATGTACAAAAATTAATCTGGTTATTAAAATTAATTTTAATAACCAGATTAAGAATATTTATCTTTTGCACTTAATTCTGATACTATTAGTTCTTTGTTCGCTATATCTGTTAGCAAAAGTATTTAAAAATGTATTTACCAATACGTCTGAGAGTTTTCATTGAAAATTGAAACAATAAAAATTCTGAAAAAAATAGTATATTACCTATGGAGGAAAAAACTTGGACAGTCTATATCTCGTGTAAATTTCCACTCGAGACGAAGGCGAGGGTGGCAAACACGAGATGTGGGCTGTCCAATTTTACTCCCGTGAAGCGTATAAGTGCTATTTTTCCTCCCACCGAGGCCGAAAATGCTGCATTTCCGTTTTTGCAGCGAGGGGGAATGTGGTACTTTCAGCCCGGAGAGAGGAAAAAAAAATATCAAAGTGTAAAAACATACCGGCGATCGTGTTCAGGAACATGATGTATTCAAAATTATTAATTTCACGTCGCTGCCATTTTTGCGTCATATTCGAGTTCCTCATTAGTTGTCGAGGTGACATCATAGATGCTCTCCTGAAAAAATAAAATTTTGTATGAAACATAAGCCATTAGTAAGGACAAAATTCTTAATATTCTTTTATAAACCAAAATTCTCTTTTTTTCGTACTTCAAGAAAAACGACTCATTATAGGAGAAAGATTTTCATCCCATATATCGCACGTAGAACGACTTTGAACTATCCAGACAAATAAACCGGCTTATCCTCCTTCTCGCGCCCTCTCGAAGTCATAATTAAGTGCTTGAAATTTATCAATCATAAAACCTCAATTAAAATTCCCACTGGTCCCTCTCTTCTTTCTCCAACTACTCAACTTGACACGGCATCGCGCAGGCGCGAAGACTGCGCACTTTTTGTCGCGAGCGCCCGCGCCGCAGTCCCTCCTCTCGGCGCATAACCCGCGCGCTATTCGGCTATTAAAACGAGAGCACACTGGAGCCCTTTTATATATATCAAGATCAAAAAGCTGAGGCGCGCCAAGACACTTCGCGCCGTAAATTTTCGCGCCGCGCGCGGCTTTATGAACTGCGCGATCTCTGATTCGGAATTTACAGGCGCGAAACAGAGAGAGCGAGAGAGAGAGAGAGAGAGCGAGAGAGAGAGAAAGAGAAGAGAAATTTTTAATGGTCGTTTATGTGTGTATGTTTGTAGGTACGAGGACGATGACGACCGGATGCATAAATACGGCGCACGCCCGCTGAGCGATAAGGATTTTGCTCGCGCACTCGGCGTTCGTCTATCGCTTAATCAAAGCGAGGCGCACGTAGTGGAGGACAGTAAAAGTGTTTTAGCGTGCTTCGATAAGTTTATCGTGGCAGTCTTTGACAAGTTGCCGGTCGAGAACGTCGTCCGCGTCTGGCTCTATGCTTTTCTCTTGTTTTCACATTTTCCGAGGTAGTCGTTCTTCAAGGTGTCGGCTCTAATCGCTTGCTAATTTCTCCTTGGCTTATTTTTAGTTTCGATATGTGGTATAGAAGTAATTTTATCGGGCTTTTACTATCTCTTGGAGACGGTATATGATGGCAATTTTATTAATTTATTAGCTTGGAAATCAATCCTTTGCAAGATTAAAGTTGTTTCTAATTAGTTATGGATTTATATTTTTCTTTTTTTTCTCTCTAATTGATGTAATACATCAATATTTACTTTTTAAACTTTTTAAAGATTTTATGTTTTGATATTTGTATCTGATATACTTGTACATGTATATAATATTTTTGGTGATTGTTATGACTTTTCAAAGAGAAAACGTTATGTATCCATAATACAGCTTTGGTTTAACGTTCTGATAATTATACCTATGTATTTATAGTTTTAAAAATTAAATAATAGAATTGAATATATTATTTCTAAAATCAGACTGTCAAGTATTACGTAAGACGAGCCAATTAAAAAGTAGTCTCGGTATAAATCAAATAGCAGTTATCAATCTCGAAATCCACAAGGAAAATAATCACGCAGTAGGGACATAAACTTGCGTCACAAACTCTAAAACACAGAACCCTGCAAAAAAACAGACAAAAAAGTCAACCTTTTTCCACGCCGAAAAAAGACGAAAAAAGAGTTATTTTATTATTGTAGCTGGCCAGGCATCTCCTTCGGAACGCATCTCTTCTCTGCCGAGCTCCGCGGCGGTCGCATATTTATGGTCGGTGTATCTCTTACGTGGACTTTCTCTCGCTTGATCCTCTCTCTCTCTCTCTCTCTCCCTCTTTCTTTCCTCCTCATCTCGCGTGTTTAATGGATGGTCCAGAGAAGAGAGAGTAACGCGGAATCGGCCCTATCTCTGTGTTCTCGCCGCTTCTACCGTGCAGAATATTCGCCGAGAAACGGGAAAGGGCAAGGAAGAGAGAAATAAAAGGGACAGGAGAAGAGAGAGAGAGAGAGAGAGAGAGAGAGAGAGAGAGAGAGAGCAGGGTGAATGAAAATGAATATAAGGAAGATCCGAAGTGGATAAAGGTTGAAAGACGACGCGAAGTGGGGCAAAAGGAAATCGGAGAGCCTGGCTATTTACTATACTTGTGGGTTCGCACACATTGCAGAAAACGAAATTCGGAGAGATAAGGAATATATATATACAGGGGGAAAACGGTTTTATTTTTTATTATTTTACTACGAGTTTGAATGATTTATAGACGATATTAAAAGTTTAAAAGTTTAATAATTTTAAAAGTTCGGTGTAGTATTCAATTCATAAAGTAGAATTAATTTTAAAGCTCAATAAGTAATAAACACATGAGGATCGGAATATGTAGGGACTCTGTAATTTAGTTTATATCCATAGAAATTCTTTTGATGTTACATTTATATAAATATTATAATAAATATTTTCATACATTTTCTATAGTACTGCAGGGACATACTTGCAATCTGGTAAATTTTACAATTTCAGTTAGGAATTTTTACTATTTTAGAAAGTAAATTTGAAATTCATTATTTAAAAAAATATTTTTCGTGATCTACCGTACCGACTCTATTTGAAACATACACATTAATTAAGCTAAATTAAATAAGAAATAATATATTTATTTTTTAAAAAACGAAAGTCCGGTGTGGGAATCGTTAACCCCAGCCCGCTGATTCGGAAGTCGCAGTCTTACCACTGCGCCAACACGTCCTTGCATGTACGGTGTTTCGATTCGTCTAAATATGTTACAGTTTATCCCGTCCCATAACAATAACATTTCATTAAATATATTATTGGCAATGTTTATTTCGGAAATGATGCACTGCACGAGTTTTTGTATAAAAAAAAGTAGTTATAAAAACATATAGTTTATAACATCCTTATCAGTTTTGAGGAGAAGAAAATGATAAATATATCTTTTGTCAGGTTATATCGGCTTACTGTCACGTGACCCCGTAAGAAATATTCCAATCGAAAATAGTAAAATTTAAAAACAAGTGAGGAAATTTTATTAAAAATGTAGGAAAGTTTATTTGAAAAGTAGGAAATTTCGGGGTATTCCGAGTATGCCCCAGTGTTACTATAGGAAATAGTAATTTTTCCTATGTAAATTTTAAAATTTCCTCTAGGATTTTTCTCCGTGTAGACCTTGAAAATTTGTAAAATAATTACTCATTAATAAAAATATTTCAAAACCTTTTTTAGAACAAAAATTAATTCAATACTAGTAATAATTCAGTGTATTAAATCTATAAAAGAAATTTCATAAGAACCGTATAGAATTAAGAAAAAATGAAAACTTTTTAAAACACTATCTGCAAAAAGTAAAAAGAAATAAAATGTAGTTAAAACCTAAAAGACGAAAAAGTCCGAAAAGCAACTTAAAATTCGGACAGAGACAAAAGGGACGGTACACTTTGCAAACGGCACCGCATGACAGGGAGAAACGCAAAGAGCGAGAAAGAGAATGAGAAAGATGTGCGCACTCTAGAACGGGATAGCGAGAGGAAAGAGGAACATAAGGCGAATAGGGGCACACAAAGACGGTACGGAATGCGCGGGGCATGTTTCCCTTCGAAATTTTGAAAGTAGACCGGATTCACGAGCGAAGGGTTCCTGTGCGGCTACTATACCACCATCACCGCCGCGAATTTAAATTCCCGGGGCCTTACCTCGTCTGCGGGATTCCGTATTTGATGCCGACGCCGACGCGCGGTAGCGCCTTGATCACCTTTTTCACCGTCGCTTGATCCGGGAACACGAAGAAGATGGAGGCTGGAAAAAAAAGAAGAGAACATGCCTGATGAAACTGTATGAAAAAAAGATTCGAGTATGGTATGGTAAATAAATATATGTTTATATTTACAGTTGACAATATTGAATTTATATTTAGGGTATGCTTTTAATCATTCAAAGTATGCTGATGTCACTAATTTCGCTCAAGAACTAATAATTAGTATAAATATTTACTAATAAAATTCTAAATATTAGCTAATTCTTAGTGAAACTTCACTATTTTAACTAATGTTCATTTGATTTATGTCACTAATTCAACTTTGAAGAGTATGAACTCTCTTATGATTCTTCTATAAGTTTTCATACGACTTATTAACACAAAATCTCATACGGGAACTCTTATGAGCAGTGTTAAAAAATTTTCAGCCGATATTAATATTTTGATTGAAGGTTATTTACAAAGAATTTTTTGAAAAAGAAATTTAATAGAAATTTAATAGAAGTATCTGAAATTTAAAGCAAAAATATTTTAAATTATCATTCACACTGATTTTATTAAAATGTATTATTCAAAAATATAATTCATTTATGTCTTAAATAAAAACAAATGTTAACAGTGAAATTTTCATGTTTCATTTCAGGTACTGAATTATTCATAGGCATATGTGTGTATGCGTTAAAGTAATATAGACATTTGTTAATTGGGTATTTTAACAATTGGCCTATTATTAAGCAAATAAGAATAAAAAATGTGGTTTCAAATATCACACATGAGAAAAAAGCTTTATACTTTTATGTATTGTGCAAACATCTAATCTTCATTTTAATTTCACTTATATGTCTCTTCAAATAACAAAAGAGCTAAAAAAAGATCAATAACTTTATGATTACTTTATAACACCTCCATACAATTCGATAACTTGCTTTTTCCCCTCAAAACGCGGAAAAACATTTGTTTTGATTACCGACGAGAATTACACTTGAAAAATGATTTTTCCATTTCGAGGGTGAGAGAGGGGGGAGGGGGGAATTGACAAACGATAGGTACCCTCGGCCTCGTACAATACGCGCCCTCGGAGACCGAGCGCAGGGGTCGTGCAGTGCGCTCGGTATCGTGCGTACCGGCAGTTTACCGCGAGACTCTCCTCGACGTGGATGAAATTAAACTCGATTGCAGAGTGAGCGAGACAGAGAACGAGAGACGGTCGATTCGTTTGGAATTATATTTTCCCAGGCTGGGCCGTTATTCTGCTACATAATAAATGTCCGAAAGTTCACTGAAGTTATATATGTCGAGTTGTGTGCAGGAAAATATTTAGCTGCTGGTGAATTTTCTTATTGGACGATTGTATATGAGGATCGTTTTTGAAGAGATATACTGTGTTGAATTTAATCAATATTGCAGATTATAACACGCATTAACGCGATTATTATTTATTCATAAATGCATGTTGAAGAAGTATAGTTTACTTTTAAAATGTTTTTAATTTCCTATACTTTTATTATAAAAGTTTATTATATACAAATATAAGTTCTCAGATCGTATCTTGGCAAAAGATAGATGGTGTTTCAAATAAAGCACATTAAAAATGCAAAAACTCACGAACTGGACAGAAAGAGCTAATTTCGTAATCTTAATTAGAATATAAATCGCTATCAGTCAAAATTCATGGAATTAACTGAACCCCGCGTGACGTTAACGATTCAAAACAGAGCCGCGCGCGCGTGCGACATTCTGAACTTAAACTTAGTTAGTGAAGAGAAAAAAAGAAACACATCGGCCATTATTTTCGCCGTGATACATGTTTTATATACCTATGCAAATGAGCGTCAGCGTTTGTAAAATATACAAACCTTAATTGGCGAAAATATATTTATACGAAAGAGAGAGAATGAAAAAAATAGAATCGAGTGGAGGTAAAAAAGGAGCATCATGCATATTCAGCGCCCGCGCTAGGTCTCTCTCTCTCTCTCCCAGGGGGAATTAATTCGACATTCAAAGTCTCGCTTATTCTATTACCGCGGCGGAGGCGCGCAGCCGCGATATTACACGAGATGCTTGTCGATTTTACATAAATTTCTGAAGGAGGACGAGATGGCGTGTAAGGAAGCTGTAACCATAAGTACGGCTACCTTACTCTTTCTCTGTCTCTCTCTCTCTCTCTCCCTCTCTCTCCTTCGCCTGTGCGGCTCATCTGCCTACCGTAACTTCAGGCCCACGATCGGCTACTACACTCCACCGAGCCTCGACGTTGCTGCTGTTGCGGCTGCCTTTATATGATAAAGAGTTCGCGCGATTGATTTACATCGAGATATAAATATGGTCTTTCATGGTACTTTTTGCCTACATAAATAAGAAGTATTTACTTTTCAAGACGCTCCGGTGTATTGAGCTTTCGTAAGCTTGGCATTGAAAAATTTTATTCGCATTTTTGTATGGATGTGAAAATGCCCTTTTCGAATGCAAAGTATCTTACGAAGTAACAGATATTTTTATAGTTAAAACTTTGTATTGTAAAGAAGTATTGATTTATTACCAGGTCGTATATAAAGTGACAAAAAAGTAATGATTTTCTTGCACATCATTTTTGTTCTATTAATTTTTACTCTATAAAATTAAGATTCATCTGAATATTTATAAAACATAATTGAAAGAATGAAATTTCTGAATATATGAACAATGTATATAAACTATATTAAAATTTTGCAAAGGCGTAGAATAAAGAAATAATGTAAGTAACGAGTTGTAACGCATATAAACACTTAGAAAATTCGAACGAGATAGCAATTTATTTATATATTGCTGTTTATGGTCTGTATCGTCATAAACGATAAAACAGGTTGCATATTTTTGCGCGCCACGCTATAGGTTTCGCAATTACACGTTTAACGACTGCATTAACATCGATTCTGAAATTTCTTTTTAATTCGCGAGGGGGGTACGAGTCGCGCACAGAGAGCACGACTCATAAAGCTATCGCGTTCTTGCCCATAGGTGCTGTAATGAAGGCTCATATTATGCATGTTAGAAGACAAATTTATCGACGCCTTCGTTTGAAAATATTGCGGAGCTTGTTTATGGCTATTTTATTTTCAACGCTTTTGACTTGATTTTTACCAGCACGCAATACCGGTAATGTTAACCTTGCAAAATCGTTATTCAACCTCCTTAAGGTAAAAATTTTACATGGGTCGGCCAGAATCGAAAGTCAAAGTATTGAAATAAAAATATAGTAAATCTGAGTCAAAACAACGTTTTTGCATTTTACATCTCGCACAATATGAAGAATTTATAAATGACATACCATCTGCTACCTTATTCATATATTATATTTCTACAAAAATGTCTCGGCTGTAGTTCAAAGTTATAGGTTTGCGCTATTCGATCCGAAGTTATGTATACGAAGCGTCGCCAAACTGTCGCGTACCGAAATTTCACGCACGCAGTCCCGCGTCTCGGCGACGAGCCATAGCGTATAGGTGTATAGATTAGGATCTCAGAGGAGCGCGCGCGCGCACCGGTTGGAATTTACTGCTGCTGCGACGCAGGTATGTATATATAAGCAACTGGCCAATTTACATGGGCTGTGGGAGACTGAGACGCAATATGTGAGAGGGCCACGACGAGCTCTCGCTGCGTTTCAGTCCTTCAACAAACGTTAATCTCGTCATCTCTCGGGGGACGCTCTTTTATAATGCTCGCCTATTAATTCACAGCGTGCGTTGATAGATTCTGGAACTCGGGTATTAATTAGCTTTGTGCGGTTACGGCCTCTGGCTTCTGGCTTTTGTTAATAAAGTGATGGCAATCGCAGAGCAGTATCATTAACTATGGATACAAGTTCAAGTTTTTCATTTAATCATTTTATTTGGTCGCGTGGTCAGTACCCATACTTGGTTTAAAGAATAAATACATTAAAAGTTTCTAACTAAAATTATGCAGTGAAATTGTGCAAAGAGAGAGAGAGAGAGAGAGCGAGAGAGATTCGTTTAAAAAAAACATTTCTTTCCAATCGGAGATTCATATCACCAAACAACAGGTGCAGGCCCGTGTACAGACATCCAGCAAATAAATCGATGGGGGAAAAAGGCATACCGAGCAGGTCGCAGATATTTACCAAGTAAAAAGTTCGAACGGCAGTCCGAACACCTAGTCGCGAGCTCCGGATTCCGCGCGGCGAGACTCGCCATACGGCAATTACGGCGATTGTCTTTCGAATCGTGCAAAGTGTAACGCTTTGAGGCTCGTTCGCCCGTCCGCAGGCAAAAAAGAAGATATTTCGAGGGAGGCATTTTGATGGGCGGAATAACGAACGATATTGGCCGCGTCGAAAAAGTTTGACGCTCGCGTGAGAGTTGGGAATATTTAGTGGCTGGCAGTGTGGTATAATAATAATATATCTACTGGTGGTTCAAAGAGTTTATATAGTTTACTTTTTGTGATTAGTAATGTGTATTGGGGGCTCAAAGCAAATCGAATTAAATTAATTTATTTAAAATAAGGAAAAATGAAAGAGTTGTATAGATTCCTACTATATCGGTATAAGATCATTTTATTTAGTTTTGGACATTTTAAAAACGTTTTCAGAAAAAAAAAAAGTGATTGGTCTCTGGAATCACGAAATGAACTTAAAAAAAATTTAAGATTATCTTTACATTAGGGTTTTTTATTTGAGTTTAAAAATAGTAATTTCTGGATATTAAATGGAATAATTTTTTAACCCAAATATGATTGAAACGGTTCACGTATTCCACGTTTGAAATAATAAAATAATGAGGATATCATCGATTATAAATATTGGTAATGCTTAAAATATAGAAAAATAGGTAATACTCACTTCGGCTTGCCAGAAAGATTTCGATGGCAATGTTCTGAAGTAAATATCGTCGCGAAAAGATCGCTCGTACTTCGGAGAAGTACCATTTTCCGTGGAGATGATCACAGAATTTCAAAACCTGAAACAAAAATGTGAGATTATTTTGGTAAACTATTACCACACGAATATTTAGAAGAAAAACTAGATATTTTCAAAATTGTCATAATATAGTAATGATTAGAGTATTATTATTGCTTCGTGTACATATTCATATTAATAGTAATTCACTTTTGATGAAATAAAATAAAAGTAAGAAAATTCTAGACTTTTCATTTTCGTAACAGACGGTGTCTCAGTTCAGCTACTGACGCCTATTATGCGCAACTTTGCGACAAGCCATGTAATATCTAATAAGGAGATTTTTTATCATCGTTTTGGCTAACACCGGAAACAATATAAAGTTCTTTTTTATAAATAAGATGTTAACTGTTTAACCAGTTTTAAAAAATTTAACGATTCCCTCAGTCATTACTGAGAGATTGGTTTTTCCATAAGTCAAGCCACGAGTCATTATAATTTAAAAAAGGCGAAATCTTCGATAAATAAACCAAAAGTAAAACACCAGCGAACCTTGAAACCTCATCCGCTAATTACGAAAAGAGCCATAACCATAACTCGAGTTCTTCCAGGACATAAGAAACGGAGTAAGGAGCTGGGGAAGGGCGAGTTCTTAATGCCTCGTAATCTCTCCAGCGCTCTCTCTTCCATGTATACCCTCGGAAGTCGCACATCAGGACGGCGGCCCAGGCTGCTGTCCGGAGTCCTGGACGCAGCCAAGTGTGATGTGATATAGTGCAAGCGAGAGAGTGAGAGAGAGGGCCGCGTCGGCGGCAGCAGCGGTCGGTGCGCAAGATGGCCGACCGGGTGGGAGGAGCCTCCCTGCTGTGTCTAGAATCGATCTCCAGGACATTGCGCGAGCAGAGTGCGCGCAACTCCGTGCTCCTTCTCCTTTCTTTGCGACGCCTTTCCCCTGTGCTCGAATCCGTGCGAGAGGTCTTACTCTCCCCCGATAAGGGAAGAAAAAGCGACGGATTTCGGAGAGAAATCGCCGAGAACCCGAGTCTATGATTTGATGTTGTTTGTTGTCGTTTGATAAATTATAGCAAGCCAGATGTGGTTACTTCGAAAAGAAATGAAAAAGGTACTTACAGATTATTTCTACTTTATCAACTTTTCCTGATTTGTAGAGTGTTGTCGTTATTGGAAAAAACAACTTTGTATTACTGAGATACACTATTAAAAGATTCTACTTGGAGTATTATAAATAGCAATCGAGTATAAATAGCGGGGTGAAGTAATATAAAACAAAGGTTTAAATTCAGCTCTCCAATAGCCAATAATAAATATAAAAGATTATTTTAGTAGTAACAATATAGACATTTTCCATTTTTAATCCTTTCTTCGTAAGTACGAAGTTTATTGGAAATCACGGATATTAACCACAATTCTCATTTCGAACACCTGTCTTGAAAAAAAAAAAAAAAATGTAAAACGTACTGGGCAGTAAGAAAGGCAGTAGATAGAAAATCTGCGATAATAATCCAAGAACAAACGACCTTTGCAGAAAATACCGATTTTCGGATTCGCTAACAAGAATCGCAGAGAATTGGTGAATAAACAGAAAAAAAATGATCCCCGATCGTATTGCGCGATGACGATCGCGAACTCGAGAAAACGCGCCTCGACAAGGACGAAGGCGAAAAGAGTCGCGCTGCGCGCGCTCGCGATCGCAGCCTCCAGATAGCATTGAAGAAATATGCCGCGCGTCACCAGCGGAGGATCAACTTTAAATTATTTTGAATTATTCCGGTGATAAAATCTTCGGCTTGCATTTAGCAACGATAAAATCCGCGTTTTATTAGAAAAGACACAGCGGCGTTGCGCTGAGTTTATGTTTAAAATAAAGTCCGAGATTTTTATATACAGGAAATTTATTGCGACTGTGTTGCGCATACGCAGCGCAGCGTTACTTTTACTGCCCTTTAGTTGTATACGACTGCGGGGAACGCACGCGTGCTATACTGGTAATCAAATTCGTTATTTAATCATGTATTCCAATTAATGACTGGAAATATATATGTGCTTCCCGGATAGTTTAAACGTCATGTTCATGTGGAACGTTAAAATTCTTGTACATATAACTACAATTGTAATTATTATATCTTTAAGACTGTATAAAGTTATAAAATAATAAGTAGGTTTTTATCGACACAAGTTGTACAAGTATTTTGTACTAACATAAAATTTTAATATTCTGAACAGATCGATTTACTCCTGAATTACATTATTACGTTGAAAAATTTTACTTAAACATCTTTTACCAATATATATAGTATCTCCATTTAGTGTAATTACATTTAAAATGATCTGAACATATATTTTGCCAAAAGTTAAAAAGTCAATTCAAACAGAACGGTCAACACCTTTTGATTACAACCATCAAAATTCTAATCGCGATCCAACCGGTCGAGAATACACGTAAGACTTGTTGTTTTTACGTATTCTCTTATCAGCACTTCATAAGCATATGTCAATCGGTTGACATGCGATCCTGTTCCGTATCGTTATTATTCGATTTCCTTATCGGTCCTACAAGACCTTAAGTTACGAATGCCGGCGAATAGTTTAAGTATTTATTTTCAACTTGAATATAGTAGTCTAAACGATAAAAAATGCACGAGTCACTCACATTGTTTAATCAACAAATCAATCTAATAAATTGATTAGATTTAGAAGTTCAAAAAGCTTCCATACCCATTTTTTCAACTTTTACTTGAAAACAAACGCAAGCTGAAAATTATTGATATTAATTTCAAAATATAACAAAAACGTACTATAGTATCACGTATACAAAAAGATTTTTAGCCATACACGCATGTTATTATGAAAAGAGCGATTTTCAATGCCTCTACTACAGCGACTAATGAAGCACAGAGACATGACACGTGAGCGAATCGACGTTATCGCAGGAAAAACTTGTCACGAGACACTTTCCCTCGCTGCCGCGTGACGCGGGATGTGCTGGTTTAAGTAGTGTCGTCGCTCATGAATAAAAGATTTTATTGGTGCTCGATAGCGCTTGTCGACTGTTTTTAATAAAACTCGGCAATGTTTAGTGGGTATTTGAGTAGTATCTTATCGTGATAAAGTCATGTGAAAGTACGCAGTTTGCAAATGTGACGATTTGGGAAATCGATTTGCGTGAGAATAACGATTACCTCCTTGTCATGTACTCATGTGATTCCGCTATATCTATGCAGATTCTTTATTTATTTGTATAGTATCATATCTTTATTACTTTAGCAGCTGACAATAAATTTATTCACAATCTTTTCTTTATAATACGAGTGGATTTTTATTCTTCTCACGGATGTCTTGTACAAACAAATTTAACAACGTAAATTTCTTATTTTTATTATCTATTTATCACTGAAATCAATCCAACATACATTACACGTATATTTCAGCTAACAACGAAGCGCCTGACTTTTAACATAGTCGCGTTGACATCTCGGAACATACTCAGGCAAGTCTGCCATCCGATGACATCCGAGCACGCAATGCCGAAACGTCAAAACCCAATTACTTCGTTGCGCGCGTTGACTCTCCACGTCCCTCGGGAGACGCGGGGCATATCCCGGATGAAAATAGTTGTGGAGTATGCCTGCATGAGAGGAGCTATTTCTGCGCCCTCGCGCGGCACCGACAATATTTTACAAACGAGAGTTTGACATATAATGCTGCTCGCAGCTATTAGAGAGCTTTTCCGGCTTACCGCTGTCTATACGAGCGCGACTAAGAATACGATTTTGTTTTATTAATCATTTTTATCGAAATTTTTATATAATGTATAGACGGATCTTTTATTCTAGAGATTGTATACATTTGCGGCAATTGTTCCATGTATATACGAAAATTAAATTATTGCAGTAATAATCTCAGAAAATACTAAGAAATTCAACACGTACAAAAGCAATCAAGAAAACCTTGTTAAAAACTCATGAAAAATAAAAGCATTTGGTCGAAATAACACAAGTACCTGACCCTAAAACATTTCACAATTGAATAAAATCTTTATTCAAATTTATAACACAAGTAAAAATCCCATTATCTCCAGCTGAGAAACAAATAAATTTCTTGTCGGAACAAAAGAAACGTGCACTCCCAGCAGCAGCAGCAGAAGCGCGTGAGTGCGCAAGCGCCGGGAAGTCTCGGCTAAGCGAGATAAGAAAGGGGGTGGCAATTCTGTGGGCCAACCCCGCGCGTGTGCCTCTTCCTCCCAATGGCAAGCACGGCGTCGCGATAAGGAGCGCGTCGGTCGTGCCGACGAATCCATTGTCGGGATGCTGCGTGTGTCTATATACCTGCGACAAGCTGCGCTGAGATACGTCACGTACGCATGAGCATTAACGTCTCGTTAAAATGTATCTTTGACGGATCGGAAGGAGAATTCAATTTGCAATTACTCACTGTATATAGGGTGCGAGATCAACGGACGCGCCGTACGCTTGGTGGCTTGAGAAATCCGTTGGTTGAACGGGATTATTCGTGACGGAGTATGGTAAGTGTATCTAGATTTGGGTTCGTTTCAGTTGCGCACGCTGGATAAATAATACATGTATATATGTAAGATTAGTAAAACATAGAGGTTTCTAATCTACTGCTTTATAAATAATTCTATTGTCGACTTGGATAAAGAATTCTTTTAATAATTTTAAAAAGTTTGAATGGTTTATAAACTTTCAACTTTGCACGTCCACATTTTCTTCTATATAACTTATTTCCACCTCATTTCCTCCTCAGCGCATCAAAGCTATAAAGTTTATATATATACTGCGCGCACGCAACTGTCGCAATTCTTCGCGAATCTCATTACACCGACGCTCTTTAACAAATCTCCCGCACACACCTCGGCGCGCACAGACGCCCCGCTGCTGCTGCTGCTTACGTCGCTTCCCCATCCGGCGGTGCGTAACGGAGCTCTTGCCTGCTCTGTCCCTCTCTTTCTCACAAAGGACGCACGAGGTCCTGCGGAGCGTCAAGTGTTGTTCTATTAGTGTATACGCGCAACTTCGTTTTTTCGCTCCTCACGCTCGCAGCCTGCGCGCGAGCATCGCCCGGGAGATAACAATGGGCGAGAAAGAGGGGAAAAGATGTACCGACATGTGTCGCGCCCGGAGCGACCACTTAGCGGCCGCTCAACACACACACGGCAAACAGATTAAGGGAGAGAGAATAGAGCGCGGGCTTGTGGAGGCTCCCCTTGCGCAATGATGATGATGATGATGCTGGTGGCGATGACATCGCTCTTTTTTTTGTACCGATGAAGTGCCTAAGTGCGAGAGAGCACTTTTGTATTACTTTTTCGTGCTGCGAGGGTGACCGAGCCATGGGATTTGTTTTTCGAGTATTGTTTTCAACCAGGAGATGGAGTTTTCACGAATGTATTAATGTCACCCATATAAAGCTATAATACAATCGTTTGTTCGATGGTGTGTTTGAGATGTTTCTATTGATAGGGGCAAAGCGGAATGTTATACACGAGTGACGTTTATTGCAGCTTAAACATCTTACGTAATAATGTGGAATTCTTCTGTCTCGAAAAGTGATTACTACTGTTATATCTGAGAATTTTAATCTTTACTGTGAATTGTTTTGCTAATCTATGGTGATATTGTGTTATAATAGTATATGTACTAGACAAGACAAGTGGAGGACGGTAAAAAATCCAATATGGTCATCAGTTCTGCGAACGTTAATATAAGTACTATTTTTCATATAAAAGGGCGGTATGAAAAGATTATTTACAAAATAAAAATATTTCGATTCTTTCCCCATAAATCATTTCAACAGCACTAATGTTACGTACATACGCAGCACATCGCCGATATTTCGAAAAATTACACGCACATCCCCTATAATCCTAAACCGAAAGACGAGAAAAACTCGCGTGCTTACTTCCATAAAACCAGTCTAGCACAGCTCGTAGACACGAGGAACGATTTTCACCTATATATAATGCATACGATCTCTCCGCGCTGGATCGGAACGATTAATCTCGCCTCCGAAACACACCTTCTCGCGCGTTGGCGCTGACAATGGAAAAGCGGCCGCGGAACGGATGAATTATGCCTGCCACGTGCGCTTTCTCATAATGTACCTTCATTACCCCTGGAGATAACACACCTACGCGCAAAGTACAAAAGAGGGGGAGGAAGGATACACGTGGGTATATATCCGTGCTTGGCGGTGCGCTCGAGGGAAGAGATCGTATATGCGCGCGACGGCGCCGACTGGCTCCGGACGCGTTAAATTTACCATGAGTGTGCGCGCGCCGAGGTGGAGCGACGCGACTTCAAAGAGAATAAGTGAGCGAAAATCGAGGTGCTGCACGGTATAAGTGAGGTTGTAGTGCAGAGTAGGCACGATGTGCGCATATATAATTATTTTTATTTTAACATTATATAAGCATTGTGATTATCAATTTGAATAATTTTGTGCACTGAATGCACATTCATAAATAAATATCTCATAGGAAATTAAACGTTTTTGCTTTTGAAACAGAAAAAACACGAATACATTTCCACCGACTACAGGCGTACAATAGAGCGCAAGACGAACACCACTGCACGTGTTAAATGAGCCCGAACGTGCCAACATCTGGCATTGTTAGAGAGGCTAGCATCACCGTGGCTAGACGAATGTGTTAACATCAATAATATAAGCGCTCCACGGCGGTGTACAAGTTACACAAGCAGATGTAAATTATAAAATATACGTGACGATTTTCACTGAATAAATCACCTTGAATTAAGAGCTCCACCCGCGATTCAAGGCGCTGATTAACCAAAGGAGCTGCCTGGGCTCCAAATTAACGAGAGGATATTATGCTCCTGTATTAATTAGAAGAGTGTTGTGCTGTAGAAGGGAGACTGCTCGAATGAAGGATTACCAGGATATCTTCCAGAGTAACGAATTTAGAGATCGAATAAAAGATTCTTTTGAAATTAAATTTAATGAACTTTACTTTGAATACACTCTTGTATATATTTATATTCAGCGTATAATTAATATTTGAACCACTATAATATCTTTTATACCACATGACAACTGCATTATATCCAGAGCATAAAAATATATACACTCTACTTTCCGAGCCCTAAAAAAAAATCCATAAAGAGCCTCTCTTCACCGGCTGCGGCATCGAGCGGTACAAAAAGCAGCCCGGATCATCACAGACCCTCTCGCAACATTACACGATCCGACATCGTCGCAGCATCGTATCGTAAAATCAAGACGACACACGCTCGGCTTCCTCCTTGCTCGCGTGCGCATGAAATAGACCGTCGGCGGCGGATTACTCGGGGATTACCCGAGGCGATGCTTGATTTACAAAGCCCGGATTGCTCCGTTTTTTTTCTTCTGTCTCTCTCTCTCTCTCTTTCTCTCTCTCTCATATTGACAAAGACTCTCGAGAAAACGTGCTCGAGGTTTGGGGAACGATGGAGGTCGAAGTGAATAGGTCAGTTCTCGAGTGGCCATCTACCTTGCAGCAGTTGTAGTAGGTAAGGTATATGAGGCATGTATGTGTGTATCGTTTGCGCTTTTTCAGTTGCCGGAGTTGTTTGGGGATCGAAGATATGTCAATGTAGAGTGCGAAGAACACGATCCTTGTTTTTTTTTTGGGGGGGGGGGGGGGGTTAAGCCTATGGGGATGTGATGTGGCATTGCGTTTTAGAAAGCACGCAAATAACTCCGGTATTGCGTAGTTAAGCTGAAAACGAACAATTTGTACCGATGTTTTTAGATTGGGTTGACCGTGACTTTACTGATTTATTTAACGAATTATCAAGTATTTAAAAAGATTAATTTTTATTTCTTTACAAAATTATAGATAAATTATATCCTTTTAAAAATTAATAGATTTTCTTTTGTAATGATAGTAGCACATTTACAAAAAAAAAATCATATGTTTAGACTTTCATGAACTCTAATTAGAATATATAGGAATCATCAATAAAAATAATCTATCAAACATACATCATTGAATATCCGGAGCGTATTAAAAAGAACTCTTCGCGCGGTATTTGAAAATAATTTTGATTACTGAAGAAAGAGGTCACGTTCCACCTCGTCGTCGCCGTCGTCGTCCCGCTGAGCATAAGGTCTCTATCTTCTCTCGGTTCCACGAAACAGCGGTGAAAACACGCGGCCGCGCGCGCGCGTCCCCTGATTTTATCAGTCGAGTGTGCGAGCGCGAGCGTCGAGCGTGGAGAGACAAAAAGGCTAAAGAGAAGACGAGAAAATAAAATAAAATCTCGGGGACCATGCGGGAGGTTAATGATCAAGAATTTCGACGAACGACACGATGGGGATAAAACGGCGACGAGAGCGAGAGAAAAGGAAGAAGAAGCACTGAGAAATAAAAGGGAGTAGATGAGTTGTGCCTCGCGCGTTCGTTAAGAATGTTGTGGACACCTTTTTCATCGCGTCTAAGGCTATATCTGCTTAAGTGATTAGATAATTTGATGAAATTTAAGGTAACACTGAACTTAAAATGTATAAGTTACTGGTTTTACTAGGTTTATATATGCTTGAATATGCCAAATTCTAAATCTATCGTTTACTTCTATCGTTTGTGCTGATAACAATGCAGTCATGAAGTTTTCTAACTGAGCTCCAAAAAGGAGAAACTGCAAGAAGTTTTGCAATGACTTGCAAACAGTACCTATAACCTATCAAACTCGAATCAGTACAAGTCAGAACTGCTACTAACAACTTAAGGTACAGTTTGTTTTGGCCGGTGTCCGTTATTATCTAATCAGCCAGAGTCTGCGAGCCCTTATCCCCGCGCACTTGCTCTCTTTTCCCAGTGTACAAATAATTCAGCAGCTAACCGAATTACCTTGGAGTGGGATGATGAAAGGCGCAGTTAGGGTTCCGTGCTAGGAACGCACATTTTCCTGGGGAGCCTTTGATCCCTCGCGTGGTGCTGCTGCGCTCTCATGAATCAAGTCGCATTAGGAGAGACGAGGCGGGGGGCACGCAGCGCGGGTGTAGCGATCTTTCGGCCGCGCAGAGTAGATTGGATCCCTGAGCTTTATTCAATTAGCCGTGAACGAGGAGCATCTCTCTGCTACTGGATGACTGAGCGGAAGAGACGAATAGCTTGTACGTTGTATAATAACGTGCACTGCGTATTCTGACGAGATGATGACTAAAGTTTGTTGCAATGTAGGTGCACTTGATATTTATCGGTGGGGAAACAAGGGGATGAGGAATCGTTTGTTATTGCTGATGGGGTAAAAAGCTTTTAAAAGAGATATACGAATAAGTGCGAAAATTGCTTTGAAATTTCGTATATTGTCTTGTAAAATTATGGCATTCGACTTTTTAATGAAAAGCAAAGGGATGTTTTTAAAACGAAATACTATAGCAAAAGCAGTAAGTGATAAACGTATTCATATAACATTATAAGTTTATTATCCTGAAAAACTTTTAAATCATCGGTGTGATCGAACAAACATAAATAAACGAATCTCTAAAGCTGAACACCTTTGGTGGCATCTTCTTGTTTTTTCGTACGCGGGACAGCTTTCCGCGAAAGCAATTGATTATACGACTATTACCTCGTTAGTATTGAATATCAATTAGATGCTCGATTCCGCGATTCTGCGCGGAGACTAAAAAGTGCATGCGCTCCTGCATCGAACACGCGCTTTAGTGATACATGCATTCGCTTGCGCGTCGCGCGAAATATATACATATCCTTATCTACTTCTTATGCCGTTGTTGAGTATTTAAATAAACCCCCGCGCACGCGAAGGCGAACATCGATGTCGAATCACGTGGACGGAATAAATCTGTCTGCAGCCACGCGATTCGATTTACGAGTTCACGCTCGTGGAATACGCATTTCGAGGATGGAAAGAGGGAGAGAGAGAGAGAGAGAGAGAGAGAGAGAGAGAGAGAGAGAGAGAGAGAGAGAGAGAGAGAGAGAGAGAGAGAGAGACAGAGACAGAGAAAAGCGATACTTTGAAGCTGATTTGCCTCCATCGCGAATCAATTATAAGAGTGCGGAGGTGAGGCTTAATTAATTGCTTCATGTTTCGATAACCAATTTTCTGTATTATTGGTATTCATACTTGTCAGATTGAAAATGCTTGTGAATGGTTAAAATAATAAAATAGCAAAGTATACGTATATCATTGGATAATATGCAATAATTACATTTTCTGCGCGTAAAACAAGACTAAGCTTATATTTCATAAGGCTTACCCATTATAATATACAATCTTTGGAGTGATTTAAATATACTATATAACGTTTTTTTGCGTCACCTTACAATTAATTACTTTTATTTGCCTTCGCAGACATAGCAAATTAATAAATTTTCCTTCATTTGTTCTACAACTTTTTCTATAAAATAATAGATTCCATTAAATTAAAAAAAAACCCTCCATGTTCTCTTTTTTACCCAGCGAGGACCAAAAAAAAAAGAAAAAAAATCTAAACCAATGCGTCAGTCTCGAACCGAAATAGGAGCCGCGCTCGCCGCGACAGTCATTACGAGTGTAATCACCGGCAATGAATCGCGCATCCCCCGGGGCCAAAACGGGGCGTGCAGCGGCATATAAGCGCTCGACAGAGGGTTTCGCAGTCGCGAGTTTCTCCTATAACCATATACCTATAAACCACCATGTACAAAGAGAGAGCGTATAGAAAAGGGTAATCTACCTCTATCACTATATATACACACACGAGGCTGGAGGGAGCGACTCCCTGCCTCTTTCTCGCAGCCGCGCGGTGCGGTCTCCCTCTATATATATATACACGCGGTAGGCGTGGTCGTGGTGCGCAGGCGCCACGTGACCCCGGCGCGAGTCAAGGCGGGACTTGGCACATCCAGGCGCGCGCGCGCGCTGAACGAAGACACGGCATGTATCTACGTATAGGTGCACACCGACGGCCACGAGGCTGTGTGCAGAGAAGGACGGCGGAATATGGAAGGAGACAGCCGCGGTATGCGCGCCTCGGCGAGCCATCGGCACTGCACACACGTATCGGCTGCACTCGCAGCGGGACTCGCTCTTGTCGCGCGTGCTGTCCGTCCGTCCGTATTTGCGCCAAAGAGAGAGAACCTCTCGCTTTTCCCCCGACTTGTTTACAAAAGCGCGCCGCGCATCTGCTTATCGCGGATCGATCCGCGAGCGCGCGGAATAGAGAGAGAGAGAGAGAGAGGAAAAAGAGATGGACGCGATAGGAGCGCAAGGGAAGAAGAGAAGCTCTGACAGCCGAGGATGTCGATCGCCGCCGACAGTGTCACGTGATAAGGTTTCAACATCGGCTTCCCCGTAATATCTCCCGCGCGCCTTTCAAGATGCTGCTCGTGCCGCCGTCGATGATGGCACAGTCCAAGGTGCTATACCAGATTAACAAGTACTACGGGGAGAAGGTACAGGTGCGCATGGCGCAGATACAGAAGACCATCCGCGAGGTCTGCAAGGTCGTGCAGGACGTGCTGAAGGAGGTGGAGGTGCAAGAGCCGCGGTTCATATCCTCGCTGACGGAGTGCAACGGCCGGTTCGAGGGTCTCGAGGTCGTGTCACCTGTCGAGTTCGAGGTGGTGCTCTACCTCAATCAGATGGGGGTTTTCAACTTTGTGGACGACGGCACCCTACCGGGTTGCGCGGTGCTCAAGCTGAGCGACGGGCGCAAAAGGTCGATGTCCCTCTGGGTCGAGTTCATCACCGCCTCGGGTTACCTCTCGGCCCGCAAGATTCGCTCGAGGTTCCAAACTCTGGTGGCCCAGGCTTGCGACAAATGCGCCTACCGGGACTCGGTGAAGATGATCGCCGACACGACGGAGGTGAAGCTCCGAATTCGCGAGAGGTTCATCGTGCAGATAACGCCTGCGTTCAAATGTTCGGGTGTGTGGCCGAGGTCGGCCGCGCACTGGCCCATACCCCACATACCCTGGCCGTATCCTAACCTGGTGGCCGATGTCAAGACCGAAGGCTTTGACTTATTGTCCAAGGAGAGCGTGGCGATGCAGGGCAAGCAGTCGGCGATGGAAGGTGACGCCTGGGTGCTGTCTTTCACCGAAGCCGAGTCGAGACTACTCCAAGGTGGATGTAGGAAACGATGTTTGAGTATATTGAAGACTCTGAGGGATCGACACCTTGATTTGCCCGGCAACCCGGTGACGAGTTATCACATGAAGACGTTGTTGCTGTATGAGTGCGAGAAACATCCGTTGGAAACTGAGTGGGATGACTCGTGTTTGGGGGACCGAATCAACGGGATATTCTTGCAGCTTATATCGTGTCTTCAAAGCCGGAGGTGTCCGCACTACTTCCTACCGAACCTCGATCTGTTCAAGGGAAAGTCGCCGAGTGGACTGGAAAGCGCGGCGAAGCAAGTCTGGAGACTGACGAGAGAACTCTTGATGAACAGTCGTGCTCTCGAGAAACTTTAGCGTCAAACTACGTGCATTATACTGTTCATTTCGCGATTATATTCCCGGTTACACCTTCGCCTCTACGTTCTACTTTTTCCTTATCATTATTCTAACCGCAAATACTATCTTTACAATAGTCGCTTACTACGTAAGGAATAAGTTAGCTGCTATTGAATGCGTTCGGAGAATTTTTTACGTAAATTATTTGTTCGAAAGAGAAGAAGGCGGTATGTTGGAGTAACTAAGTCATTTATGATATGAGTATACGTACAAAAGTGTGGCAATTTAATAAATAATGCAGAATATATTGCATGCGAAGTAATAAATTGTGATATGAAATATATAATTGAATGAATTCAAGGAAATTATGGAATTGCTTTTAATTTTTTTCTTTTTATAGTTTTTTTTAACTCGTTTAAAAGTTTAATATATATTATATACAATATAATTAATAGTATATAAATACAATCTATAAGGTTCTGAGAATTCAATCGCATACTTTGTATATACGAGATAAAAGAAAAAAAAATTATAATTTGATATATGGATCATTGTTGAACTAGTGGGTAACTCACGAACTATTTATTATAATTTTTAGATTGCATTCGTGCTGCTTAGCATATTTGTTATTTTCAAAGCTTTAATAAACGAAGATATTTTAATAATTCTTAAATTTCAAATTTTGTTATTATTGTGTGCTTATTTTATAAATCAAGATTGTTAACGGATATTAAATTTCTAAAGAAGATGAAGAATAATTGAGTATATATTGAATACATCTTAATATAATTTTGTTTTTCAACTTTTTTTATAATATCAACTCGCAAGAATATATGCTTTACGTAGCATTAATTACTTATTGTTGAATGTACATAATTTTTCACATTATTATTTAAATGATATATTTATTTTTTATAAGGCAACATTACGTTACTTAGTACGCTGTACATAAGAAATAAAATGCATTTTATTATTTAAAATTACTAATATTCTATTTTTTCAAAACCCTTTCCCTTATCCTTTGTCAAACTCTAGTTATTAGATTTTTTTTCACCTTTAACGATAATTTCACTTTAAATGTATTACGAAAGAAACTCAATGGATTGAATTTTATTATTGATGTAAAGAGAAGCGCCAAGGCTTCTTTGTCACCTAATGTCGTTTTTATAATATATGTGCGTTGAAAAAGTTACGTTGTCATTATTGCTCGATAAGCGCAATTTGCTTGTTTTGCACAACTTTGTAGAATGATTGTTTGCAAGCGAATGGTAATTCTGCGAAAATAAAGTTGTTTTATCTAGCACGACTCTGCGATAAAAGCACCGAGAAATATTGCGCATTCAGTTGCTTTCGGTTAAATAATTCTTTTTTATCATTTTTAACTTTTATAGCCGTTTCACATATTGGTAACAGATAAAATAAGGTATCCATTTTAGTTATAAAATTTTCATACAATAACGATCTTATAGAAGATAAAATTTCAAATATTCTTAAAGGGCTTACTAAACATTAAATTAATAAAAGTAATATAAAGCAATATCTGACTAAACGAGCCCTATCTTGCACTATTTCCCTTAGAAAATTAATAATATTTATTTGTGTTAAATACAAATATTTAATAATGACACAACGTACCTTTAGCCGTAAGGTCAAGCAAAAAAATAGATAATTTATCGTTAACATTTCTACCTGGGTACCAATCGCGGTATAATTAAAAATTTTAATGACTTTTAGAGAAAATCTTCCAATTTCACAACATCATTGTGATTATTCATTCCTAAATAACCAAGATACATTCGAAATATAAGAAAATTATTCCCACGGTATATATGATTTCAAAAGAGATTCGATAAAGCAAGATTTCACTCATTAAAGCCCGGGCGGCTCTTTCATTAAATCTCGCACTGGTCGGGCGTGTGTCACAAGGTGCTATTTCACGATGATACCTAAATCAATTTGGTAAATGTCGGTTATCCTTCACGCCAGCAGCGACAGAGGGAGCGGGTTTGTACTGCCATGTTGAAAAAACGCAGATAAATAAATAAGGGTAGCCGAAAAAGAAGGGACACGATGTCTCGTTTTTCTTTACCCTCTCAATTCGCCTATCAACCACACGTACGAGACACACGCGCATGCGCACATGCGATTATCGTCGCAAGGAAACTCACACGTACGTCTACATAAACACAAGCGAGCAGCACAACACCGGCGCAGAGGAGATCCAGGACGAAAAAAAGAGAGCGGAATGAACGGCGAGAGGTCGCTGCTGCCGCTGCATAATTCACGCGCTCGGAAAAGGGTCGGGGCGAGGGTAAACCTCGCGCTACCCACATAAAACACACCGTGTAGTGCGTAAACCTCTTCCTTCTCTCTTTCTCTCTTCCTCCCTCTTCGCGTTATAATATCCCTCACCAGCGCACGCGGATCGATGCGCGAAGCGAAGGGCGCGGCAGGAGGCTCCGCCTTCCGAGCTGCGCGATTGGCGGGAGCTCGGCCGATGGAGCGCGCGGAGGCGTGGCTACGGTAGCGGCTGAGGAGACATCACCTGCTGCCGCGGCGGGCCGGTGGTGGTGGCGGTAGCGGCGGCCACCGTCGGGGCGCAGTCTCGTGTTCTACGCCAGACCGACCGAGAGCAGCGAGCGAGTGAGCGGTGTCGTCTGTTGCCGGTTGATACTGTGCGCTTCTTTCTTAGATCGTGCCCGGGTGTTCCGGGAAGAGAAGAGACGGCCATCAGTTAAAGGAGCTGATCTTCGAGGAGTACAGACCCAAGTACACGGAAGTCCCAGTGACTAAGGGCAGTCAGTGGTTCCCCGTTCGAGTGCACATAATCCGTTACTATGGATCTGCTGGGAATAGTGAAATGACGAGTAATAGAAGAGCTGGTTATCGTCAAGTTTTTGCTCGCAAGTCGTAACGTGAGGATTTTTTAACAAGTTTCCCCGGAAAGAATATAAGAAAAACCGTGAAAATGTTGGTTCCAGCAGATATGCTTAATTCCCAGACCAAAATGGTCTATCAAATCAACAAATTCTTCAACGACCGCGTCATGGCGCGCAAGAGCCAGGTCGCAAAAACCGTCCAAGAGGTTGGTCGGATCGTCCAGGATGTCCTCAAAGAAGTGGAAGTCCAGGAGCCGCGCTTTCTCTCCTCCTTGACAGACTACAGCGGCCGTTTCGAAGGTCTCGACGTCATCTCGCCGACAGAGTTCGAGATCGTCATCTACCTCAATCAGATGGGAGTGCTCAACTTTGTAGACGACGGTACCCTGCCGGGTTGCGCGGTGCTCAAGCTGAGCGACGGGCGGAAGAGGTCGATGTCCCTCTGGGTCGAGTTCATCACCGCATCGGGTTACCTCTCGGCCCGTAAGATTCGCTCGAGGTTCCAGACTCTGGTGGCCCAGGCCTGCGACAAGTGCACCTACCGCGACTCGGTGAAGATGATCGCCGACACGACGGAGGTGAAGCTCCGGATTCGCGAACGGTACGTCGTACAGATAACGCCGGCGTTCAAGTGCGCGGGGCTGTGGCCAAGGTCGGCCTCGCACTGGCCGATTCCTCACATACCCTGGCCCCATCCTACCTTGGTGTCAGATGTGAAGAACGAGGGCTTTGATATGTTGTCGAAAGAATGCATAGGCCTGCAGGGAAAACAGTCGGCAATGGAGGGCGACGCCTGGGCGCTTTCGTTCCTGGACGCGGAGAACAAGTTGCTTCAGGGAGCTAGCAGGCGACGATGCCTGAGTATACTGAAGGCTCTGAGAGATCGACACTTCGATTTGCCAGGAAACCCCGTGACGAGTTATCACATGAAGACGTTGTTGCTGTACGAGTGCGAGAAACACCCGCACGAGGCTGAGTGGGACGATATCTGTCTGGCCGACCGTATCAACGGCATTTTCCTGCAGCTTATATCGTGCCTGCAGTGCCGAAGGTGTCCGCACTACTTCCTGCCGAACCTCGACCTCTTTAAGGGAAAATCGCCGAGTGGACTGGATAACGCGGCCAAGCAAGTCTGGAGACTCACGCGGGAGCTGCTGACAAACAGTGCCGCGCTCGAAAAGCTGTAGTTATTTTCTTTATTTTTTCTTGTTTTTGAAAATTGTATGCCGAAGGAACTTCGATTCTGTGATGCCTGTGTGCGCGCGCGTTCGATGGCCGCGTACGCGTCAACGATAAGTACACGATATTTGCGTTTATTCGAATTTTAGTGCCATAAATGCTGATGTTTCGAGTGTGTTATATATGCGACAAAAAAAAATATGTATAATAAGTGACATTGTTTGTTATTGTGTAGCTTCTTTTTTTTCTTTGTGGAACTTTCACTCTGGGAGAACGAGACTCGGATATACACGCCGAGAGCGGAGTGCAAAATCAAAAATGTTTCATTGTTGTTAGTGTAATTGTAAAATGGAGAGTGTACGAGGAATGCGCGTACTATGCGGAAGATACTGAGAGCCGAGTGGCGTGAAGAAAACGACGCCAGTGAAAATGTAAAAGATCCCGGTAAACGAACTTGAAGAACGTTATTATAGTCCAACGTTAAGCAGTCCGTATTTTTGACGAGATTTGCCGAGCGACGGCAACCGCAGACACCGTATAATAGTTGCTCAATTGCGAAATAGACTGCATTCTTTTACGAATATTACGTCACTGCCAAATTGAGTTTTTCATCGTGAGAAATAATTGTTATAAACTTCAGTCAACGATAACGTAAATTGCAATAATCATTGCGCAAAAGTGTAAGAGAATTCACCGTAAAATATTGTACTTAAATGCTAAATATCGTAAAGGTCTGCTTCGGAATTTGGTAATTTCTCCTCCATACTGTTTGTATCTCGCTTTTGTATATACGATTAAAAAGCTATTTATTGAATTGTAATGAATTTCGAAAAAATATAGTGATATTTATATGAAAAACATTGTTTTGATTACTTTTAAAACCCACCACTTATCTCATTATAAACTGCTTTTTCATTTGTTGTAAATTTTCCGTTTGATTAAAGATATTCAGTAAATTATAGAAATACTCTCCGTAAGTTTAAGTTATCATTTTTTCACGCGGTAGCAGGTCGGTAAGTACGTACTTATCGATAAGCTAATTAGACTTTATCTAAATATTCACCATTCAGAAATCCTCGATTCATTCAGTAGATTTTGGGAGGCTACAGATTCAATTTATGAGAATGGGTTACTGGGAAGAAATTTAAATGAAAGAAAATTTCATATTAGTTGGTTTTTTAATATTTTAAGCGTCGAACATTTATTTCATTAAGAGTATTCTTTAAAAAAACATAAATATATTATTATATTATTATACGTAGTTAATATATTTAAAAATAATTGGTTTATTCATATGATATATGTTTTTATAAATATACTCAAAGAAGAAGAGAAAGTAGAATTACTTATCATTTTACTATATTAAAACTAAATTTCATTAATAAGGCTAAAATATATTCAAGTATAACTGATACGGTAATTTAGTGTGAAACCTATTTGGAGGAAAGTTTAGGAACTTTAATCATTAATACATACACTTGTGTAAATAGAAGTTCCGTATACTGAATGGCTCGTCGTTGCGCAAAGTGTAATAATAAGCATTTTATAACAAGAATGTACAATAAAAAAATATGTTTTGAATATTTGTTTAAGGTCACCTAATTATACTCTATCATTCAAAATTATAATAACAACATATATATAATAATACTATGAGCCATTATTTTCATGGAGTTGGGCTATTCAGTCATTCCATACTATAAATAGGGAAAATTCATGATATAAGAACGATTCCAATTTTAATTGTGATATAAAACCAATGAAAAGTCTTAACAATTATTCATGAGCATACAAAGTATAAAAAACTTCAAAGAAATTCATTATTAGTACAATGTACAATATCTTTACAAGCTTCAGTTTGTTTATCCAAATTTCTTTTGTTACAATTCTTGTAAGTTGAAAATGAGACATTATTGAGATATGAAAATTCCTTTTGACAAAGATATAGTAACTGGAATGAATAACAGAATTTTTTCGTATCAAGGTAATACGCAAGCTAAAATTAATTCAGGGACGTTCTAAATATACAATATTCGGTAATTTATTGAATTTATTTTTTTATAAAAATATTTCTACCATAACAAGAGAACTGCAGGTCACGTGATTGAATTGATTTACTATTTTCGAATCGATAACAAATATCTGTTTACAATACATGAACAATTATTGCTGAATAGTAATTACCTAAAAGAAAAATAGGGCTCTGTAAAACTTATCCTGTTTGGCGATTAAGTGAAATGGGTTATTATTAAGCGACTATTTTGAACGTCAAAAATAACAATTTCCGTAAAAGGTATCGTAAATTCTTTGAAACTAGACAAATAGAAAGTTAAATTAGACGGAACGATTGTTTCATAAATTTTCTATCCAGATTCTCGCAAAACACTCGCGATGAAACGCACATATAGGCGTACACCGGCTGTTAGCGAGTTGACGCGGGGAACAGCCATAGTAGACGATATAATAGCAGCGCTGAAAGGGCAATTTCGAAGCATGCGCGCGCTCGCGTTCTCGACGCTATGAGAAAGAAAGTTTCACGCTCGTCCGCTCCATGGCATGGTGCAAAAAGTGTTGCGCGCGAGTCGGACCGTAAATTATTTCCAAGTTCTCGCAAATCATTTTCCCGAGACACTTTGCGAGAAATTCCAACGGATGAGTATTACGTCGCGGCCTGACAGCTCGATTTATATAGCAAATTTTATATGCGGGGAAGCCATTATAAACTTGATAAGATTGTAATTGTAAAGTATCACTGTGCGCGCTTGAGTAAAAATATATAGTTTGATTGAAGGACGAATCACGAGTATATAACTTTTCTACTTCTTTTGCATATAAATGTAAAATTTTACAAATTATTATATTGCTGCGAATACACAACCGAGTATGGGAAAGTTATATTACAATACAGCGGGTATTCTCTAAATAAAATAAAGCAAAGAAAAAGAAGGAAAGGCTCACAAAGAGGATTTGGCACGGCAGCTCAGTCGGTTCTCTCATTAACATGTGCAGAGGCTAGACCTCCCTAAAACTGAGTCACCATAACTCTCGGGTGGTGACGCGAGAGGACAATGAGAGAACTAACCAGCGAAGTATCAGGTGATTGAGAGGCCCTCTCTTTCTCTACCTTCTCTCTCTCTCTCTCTGTCTCTCTATCCAGCTCGCTCTTCCTTCGACCACCTCGATTTTTTCAATATGCAAATCGCGTACGCACACACGGCGCATCGCGAGACCAGTTCTCTCTCCTTTTTCAACGCTCGCCGCCACCGCCGCTTACACGCGCGCTCTCGGCCTCATAAGAAACCTTTATCCGGCGGGGCCACTTACGCGGACGCCGACGCCGCCGCAGTCGAGGCGATAGATTGTGCACGCCGCGAAGCAAAGGGAGAGAAAAAGGATGGATAAGAAGTCGCGACAACGCGCCCGCGCGCGAGAGCCCAGCTACAAAGAGAGAAACCGAATAAATATCGATCCGCGCACGAAAGCGAACATTGTAATTGGCAGGCGCGCAAAAAGGGAGCAAAAAGCCAGAGAGGGAGAGAGAGGAACGGAAGAACAAAAGGCATTAGAGGGCTTCGATTCATTCATAAAACATGATGCGAGAGGATTCGCCTGCGCGCAGTCTGCGTGTGTATGTGTACAAGGAAAATGTATCGTCAGTCGTCGATTCATTTTTAATGGTATGCTAAAAAAGTTGGTTGGAGGTTTAAGACTTGATATTACGTATAGTGTCGTTAAATCAAATATTACACGTAAATCGTGACGTAGAATTTGCATGTAATATTTGATTTGGTGACATAATAGATAGTATTCTAACTGGTAAATATACCATTGTGATTATAATGTATTAACATAAAGAATTCAACTGTTGAATTTTTAAAGAGCTTAGCAGCGTGCAGCTGTTTTTACGTCACAATACAATCAGTGCCCAGTTTTGGGCTTTCCACTGTTAGTCGGGTGAACACTTGTACACTGCTACGTTGCACTAATAAAAAATCTACATTGTTATTATAATCACTTTTAGATATACAATATTTGGGAATCATGGTAAATTACATAATCTTTTCGTATCACTTGATGCTTTCATGAACAAACGTCAGATTTGAGAAAGTCAGTCATTGTATAACAAGTGTTTCGAACAGCAGATGTCTTTAAGCTATCTGAATTTAAGAAGTTTGGGTAATGTTAATCTGGAAAGTAATGTCTATAAAGTAAAAGGGCTTTGTTAGTATAATGACAAGCTGTAATTTAAGAACACACAAAATAGAATCATCAAGAAGCGTGTTTTGTAGATGAACATTGCTTAGTCGATTGAATCAGCTTGAATGAATTCACGTGTTATTTCCGTGTTATCAATAGAATGGCCGTTTGTACTTACCGAAAGTAAGATATAAACTCAAGATTAATGGAATGGATAAAATTAGGTATTCAATCATAAAGCACGTATTACGTATACCTAAAAATGTAGCGCCGGATATGCTATCCTACATACGATAAGAACAATTGTTTAACGAAACTGATGAATAATCAAGATGGCGAAATAAGAACACTGCGTTTTAAATTAAAAACAGAACGGAGCAAACAACTGCATTCTAAAAAAGTAAAAATTGCTTTCTTCTGCGCACAAAGGCTGGTTTTGATGAATGGCAATGTTGACATTGAAACTAATTATAAACTTTCACGATACTGAAATTTTAAATTTGAACTTGTTCATGTTGTTCAATTTCAATTTCCAAAACTTTACACTAAAATGTTTTATGTACATTGTTTCTACCTATGTCAGTTTTACTGAAATTCTATAGTTGAGATTCAGTATTATAAACCATACTCTAACAAAAGCTTTGCATTAAAAAATAGAATTGTTTTTGCTTCATACCAGATAGGTATATGTACTGTCTTTTTACGTTAAAAAAATAAAATTAGAAAAATTTACAAAACAAGAAAAAGCGATAAAGCTTGTCATACCAACAACAAACTCAATACTTTATGTTTTACTAGTTTATCTGATGCCATCATAAGGAATTTACCATAGATGACGTAGAACAAAAACACCGGTAGTCTATTTACTTAAACTACGTTTATCCATTCATATTCCCGGTAAGCGATAATAAAACGGTGTAGTTAAGTAAATTTAAACAATAAAGTAAATATGTCATGAGCAGCTGCTCAGAATTGATATGCTCCATTTATGCATCCAAGATTAATAAGATTTATCAAAAGATTAACATGATTGTAGAGAATTAGAAATATATTTGCTAAACACGTAATAAAATATGACAAAAAGTATTGCATGAGTTTATCTATAGACATATGAAATTGACAAAGTAAATCCATATTAATCGGAGAAATAATCAAATAATAAGTCAATAAAGCACTCCCCAATTAACGCATTACGTATGATGTAGATACTATAATTATTATACAGTTTTCGTATGATTCAGAAAAAAATGATGTTGTAATTTATTTTGCTGTAATTTATTATAATCAAGATTTTCCCTTAAAAATTTACAGCTCTTTTAAAAAATAAATTAGTGATGATACCGATTCAACTTTCAAATATATTGCTGAAAAGGCGAGAAAAAATAATATCTGTTTGGATATTGAAGTATACTAAAAGTATATAAACCATACTAAAAGTTTAAAAGTTATTCACCACTATCAATAATAATAGCTTCATTACAGACTCATTCTTCGTTTACTGCATTTTTCATTCATCAGTACACCTCATAAACTTTCAAGCACTTTTTCAATATCCACTCAAAGAAGCAAATGAGGCAAACCAAACGTCCTCTTAAACATAACAATCATACCCGTGTGAAAAGCTATAGCGCGCTACGTCGTAAAAAGCGCGACGAAACAAGAGAAACGCAAATCGCGAGCGAGACGAATTTTTTTCCCGCGATAGACGCACTTAAATGGCGATCCACGCTTGAGATCTTGTTCAGCGCGATCCGGGCGCACGCGCAGAAATGCTCCAATAAAACTCGCTCAGATAAAACCGCGATGTTTACGGCCGCGGAGACAGCGGCGTGGCTGCATGCGCCTGACCGGGACCAGCATGTTGCCGAGGAGAGGCCCTCGCGGAAAAATTGCAAGAACAAGCGCACGCGTGTCGTGGAAAGACAAAAGGAAACAGCGGGAGAAAATGGTAAAACTACGATTCTGACTTTAATGTTCTTTTATTTTAAATAAAATACCATATGATGAGGATAGAAAGATTAAAAGTTTACTTTGAAACTTTGAAATTTAATACTAAATTTCAAGTGCCTTGTTATATTCTTTAGAGCACATTTAAAGAAGTGTGTGTAAAAAACTCATGTATATGTAGAAATAACATTATTGTTGTCAACTAGATGAGGAAATGCTTCAGGTCGACATTATTATAATTCGAAGATAATTTATACTTATTATAGGAAACTTTTAAAAGTGCCATGAAAAGGTATAAAAAAAACTATACTTAAAATTGGCCTCTGCGGACATTGGAAAAAATCTTGCAATGTACGAATTTACGTCATATCATATCATAGGCATATTCACTCGGCATGGCCAATCGTTAAAGAGAAATATACTATGAGGGCAAATACAGATAAATTCTGTAGTTTATGTGGTTAATATGCTGTATATTTGGTAAATTGTTATTATTTCGATGTTTATACAGTGCGCAAGAAGTTTATGCATTTTATTTTTTTAAAACTACTTTTATTTGAAGGAAAAACTGGCGTTGATATAATTACGACACAGAGATAATGTAACTTTGATTTTAATTTTGCTCATACGCAATCGCTTGCTAAAATAATATGTAAAAATGATGATGCTATAGAATTATATTTAACTTGCACAAAAAAATTTCAAAAGTATTTTTTTTGCCAGCAAATTTGCTTAATCACGTGACGATTTTATGCCCTTTACATATTGATTTAATAATATTCTTGAGTAAAATTTCATAAATTCTTATCATTAAATATTTTGAGATATAATCACATTTATACTTTTTTTATACGTCTTGTATATTACCGTAAAATTTTTATTTTTAAATAATACTGTATCAAAATCAATCTTTATAAAAGAATTTTTATAAAAGGTTGCTTATAAAGAAAATTGTGCAATATAAAACTATATAACTCGATCGACTGATACGTCTAAACTCCAAATATATTGAACCTGCATGAGTCAGTTTGTTGCGTTCACGAGGCAGCCCCATTGTTTTTCACAAAGATTAGCACACTCTTCTCTATATTCCCCAGCATCCGACCTCACGCTCGTGTCTCCCAACTTTATTGGACCGTTCGTTCAGGACTCGCGCGCGCGCGCATCCGAGTTTTATACACGAAAACCATACTACCTCGAGTAACGCGATACTCGCGCGCGCTCGCGCAGATCTTGTTTCCCTCTTTTTTCTCTCCTTTCCTCCGGTGCCGTGCGCTGCGTTGCCCTTTTTCTCTCCCTTCGCACGGGCGAAAGAGCGACAGAGAGGGAGTAGGTAGGTTTATGCGGCTTTCGCGCAGCTGACAGCGCGCGCCTTGTACTCTATAGCGCACAGGTACGCGCGCTGGAAACAGATCGGCAAGATAAGGCCCCTATATATGCGCGCAAGCGCGTTTTCAGCTTTACGGCATATACGCGACGATGACGACGAGGTTGAGGGGGGACACACACGACAGTGTGTCGAAGCACCACAACCGACGGTATCTGTCGTTTTTTTCGAAAGTTGTGTGTGTGTCTGTATGTGGGTGTTTTTTTCGGGGAGACTCATAAGTGGCCGGATATAATTGTCACGGCACAAATAGAGAGTGTGTGTATGTGCTTGGATTTGCTTTTTTACGAGTGGATTTTTTGTATTTTTGAAAATGTTTAGATTTATATCTGCTCGCGTCTTGAAATTGTAATTCCGTATGCCTGAACCGTGCAGCTGTTAAGGTGACTTTTTGCGACGTGCTGTTAAAAAAATGCATGAGGACAAAGTCGGAAATTTATAAGAAGTATGTTAGTAACGCAAAAGCATGGGACCCATCTTAAAAGTTAATTTTTCTCTAATTAATTTTTTATGTTAAGCCAGAATGAATAACAGTTTTTTACTTAAGTAATCAAATTAATTCAGTACTAAATAGAAATTGAAACTTTTAAGGTTATAGTTAAATTTCACGATTTTTTCAAAGCATTTATTGAGCAAATTTAAATATAAAAAAATTATAAGAGTGACAATATTTGCGTGTAATTACAAGTTAAATTGGCAATCATGACTGCAATCCAGCAACGAATATTTTTATATAAACGATTTCACATTGGAATCGCTAAAAATATAGGTTCATTGGGTTTAATAAACATTAAGGAAGTTCGTGTCGAATGGCAATAATTTTTCTTCTTATCAATTTATGGTACTTGTCAGAGAGGCCGGTAAATGTAACATGATCCTTGTAAAATTTCATATATAAAAGTAATGAAGCTTTTTAATGACCACGTGAATCAAATCAAGATATTTATACAAGTATCAATTAGCGTAAAATTATAACTAAGAATTTTCGTCTTACTTCAAGTAGAAATTGGTTTCAGTTACAGAAGAATTTTTATATATATATATTTTATATTATTGCCCGACATTACATTTACTTTATAGCATCGTAAAACAAATTATTTCAATTAAATGACAGTTTATTATTCTTACATCATTGAAATACAAACTACGTATAGTTTAATATTTACAATAAAACAGATATCATGTGTATCGTCCAAATTAACTTATAAAAAGAGAAAATTGTTTTTTTAGTAAAATAATATTGTGACAAAATTTAAAATACTCCCACGCTTTTTCAAACTGTATATTCGCACTCGTAACTTCCGAACTCTCGTCCCTTCGCGATTCTAACGTTGAGGACGCACTTATCCCTACGTGAGAGAAGCATCGTAGGTTTTATGAGCGAAACCACTTAGGATATCGCTCGCGCAGACGCGAGATTGTCAAGCGTTAGTATGAAACATTGATGCGATCCTGTTTTACGCAATGCGCACGTGCGTAAGAAGAAATGTGACGACTGTACTTAACTGTGCTAAGAAATTTACCAATAACTTTGATATGTTTTCTTGTAAATGATTCTTACTAGTTATATTAAAGGTGTTATTTAAAACACCTGTGAAAATTCCATCTCAGATACATTGATGGGAACTATTATTAAAGGTATATTATTATTTTATTATAAAAACATGTTGTGGGCAATTTTATAACCCATTAGATAAAACTTTCTATAGATGTTTAACCATTTTATAGCCAGTCGCTCTTTTTGTACAAAAAAATATTGTATTTATGTGCATACGATGAACTAGACCTTTTAAATTACTTTACTATCAAACACGGAATAAGATAAGTACGGGCAATAATCATAAACTTACTGCCTACCCAATCCTCGAGAATACATTTGTGAGGCCTTATTCCCCTGCTTGCGTCTTCCTTTCCACGAAATCAAGCATCCGCCTCAAAATAAACGAATAAAGTAACAGCTATCTCTAATCGCCATACACAGAATGCATTTCGCGACTGTTACAGGTATATGCGGAACCTTTATCAAGTCCCATTCGTTCCTGTCATTTATCGCACGTTCCTATCGTCGCGTTGCTCTGATAAATTCGCCGATCGAGAATTCGTACATTGCTTTCGAGGAGAAGACGCGTTGCTCGCGCGTAACTCGCGTCGTCGAAAGCAGACGCACGCAATAAAGCCAAGAAGGAGACGCAAAGAAAGAACGAGGGAGAGTAGATAAAAGAACCGCGGAGTGGCAAAGAAGAGGTAGAATAGCCCATGCGTGCTGTGTGTCTGTATATGTTACGCGCACGAAGTGATCTGGCCAGCGTCCCGCTGCGTGTCCCACAGGACGAATAAAATTGCTATAGCGTATGCTGCTGGGAAGAGAGATGAAAAATATATTGGAACTTGCTTCTGTTATATTGCCGAGCAGCGAATCAGAGTGATTAGATAAATTATTGATTTTTCGAAGTAATTTTTCCAATCGGAAGTTGTATCTTTTTACCCGCAGAAATCTTGCTTGAAACTTCAAACATAAATATACAGTAAAAAAATATTGAAAATAAAAAAATTTTACAAACCAAGAGCTTTTTTTGTACAGTATTATAAAGTAATTGCGAATGAAGCGATTGCCCGAGCTATAATATAAAGAATTCAAAGTATAAAATAACGAGGGGGCATTCGTCAAGGCGAGTCGATAAAAATTTCCGAATCCCCTCGTTATACATCTATATCCCTTAACTTCATACGTCCGCGTGGACCATCAAGCAAAAGCACACGTGATGTGTATCCAGCTCGGGAGTCACCCGAGTTATTCCCGATGAATTTCTTTCTCTCGGCTCGCGGCCAGGCGCAACAACAAAAAGAGGACGTCGAGAGGATCTCCCGTCGGGGCCGCCGTCGCCGAGGAACTTTGACGCGAGCTGGTATGCGGCGCGCGCGGCTGCACAGCTTTGTTCTTTCTTGCGGACGCGACGATCTTGTTTTACGGCCCGGAGGGAGCACACACACACACACACACACAGACACAGCATCCACCCGTGTGCGCACACGCGGTAAATTAGAGCGATGTACGAGCAGCGGCGGCCTTTTAGTCTTTCCTGCGGATTCCGGACGCCGGCATTTCGAGCGATTATCTATATACACCTTTTTCGGATCCCGCGCGCTTACGCATGTGTATATGTATATGCAGTAGGTAGGAAGGTAGGTAGGTACGGATAAAAACAGATATCAAAGGATTCCACGTGAAGCATCGCTTGGATTGTGCACATTTTGGCGCGCGTGAATTCGGGACGCTTTTTAGCGGTGCGTGTATTAAAGTTGCGTGCAGTTCGACGAAAAATGCCGCGGACGATGTTGATGTGCTCATTCGGCGCATTAAAAGAAGATTGAATTGAAACGAACGTTAAAACTTGGCTAAAAAGCACAAGCATAATAGTATTGTTTAATAATTTAATTCCTATATAATAGATTTTCAAACACTTCGTCTTTCGCTGACACACCGATCGTACATTACAATGGATACTCAGACTGCCGCACTTGACTTCTTTGTTTAATTTCCTGGAGTGAAAAACTAAATCGCCGACTCTTCATCTATAAAAGCAGGTCCCCCGAGGCTTCGCACTACTGCACACTGCGCGCAGTTTCATGTGTATAATAGTTCTACCATGGGCACATTTTTCAAAACCCGGCACGTGGCGGTGTCACAAATTGAGACAAACGAGCGCACGACCCTATATCGCCTCCCCATTGGCAGATTGGACAATCGCATGAGCGCGCGTTAGGAGCAATCGCTACACTGAGTATAGCAAAAACTTGGATTTTTATAGGAACACACCTCGACTTGAATCGACTTAAAATGTCGATTTATAAGCCAAATAGAATTCGCGCGCGTGCGTGTGGTTATAACCGTCGTGGTTAATCGCCTTGGTGTTTACGATCAAGAGTGACACGAAGAAGCGCGCGAGTCGTGAACTTAGTATTCGAAGTCCGATTTGTCCCGATGCCAGCCAGCTGCCGTATATACACGCATTACACGCTGCGCAAGATAATGGCTTTGTTATGGCCGTAGTATGGTGATAATCGGACGCATGCACGACATCGCGTCGAGCCGCCGACGACGCGCACTCGAAAACACCGATAAATCTGGTTGTAGGGATTTTAGGAATCGACTTTTCCCCGATTCGTCGACGCGTGTGAACGCCTGTGTTTTCGAACGAACTTACTTTACTGATACCTCGACCTTTTATTTACGTATATAGAAGTCGTTTCGAGTTTAATAAACTTGATTGTTAGTTTTATACATGAAAATTTTATTATTTAATGTATTAGCATGTTGATTAGAAAGTTTGTTCCTTATTAAAAGCAAGTCAAATTTAATATTCTTCATGTTGCTATGGGGGAAATTTAATCCTTTAGGAATGACACTAATGGCAGAGAGGAGAACGAAAACGGGTTAAAAGCGGGTCAATTGCTAAGAGCTTCGTGTCTCAACTACTGAATGAAATTATCGTGAAACGCTATTTGACTTTCGATTAATAGCAAAAACATAATATTTCTCTGGAAATTGATATCAACGGAAAAATAAAAGTTGAATATTTGTTGAAAACTGGGAATAATACATTTCTGTTTATTAAAAGAGATAATCTTATTTAAGCTTGTTTTATTAATGGCTTATGCTACTCGTAAAAATATTAAAAAAAAAAAAAAAATAATGAAACGCTGTGGGCGAGTTCCTAAATCTGACGTCTTCTTTTCGGGCTGTTAATCAACTATTTTCAGAAACAGAAAAAAGTGAAGAAGTATGACTACCACTTATCTATTAATAACAAAACTATACTGATTTCGACTTAAAAAAGTTTTCTTGCTATATATATAATTGCATTTTATTCTTCAGTATTTTACTTCATTTAACGTAAATTTTATTTATTTAAAAAGAAAAATAAAACGAAATATTCAAAAGTAATTTATACACTGTTTAGAATAATATTTGAGTCTGTCGTGCAGTGCATGTTACAAACTAAGCATGTAATTAATAAATCGCTTGAGATTATAGAAATAATCTAAAACAACAAATCCAGAACTCCAGTAAAAACACAGCGTTCACATACTCATCCACTTTCTATCTTTCCACTTCACACGCTCCCTATAGATACGTTTGTTTATTCTGCCACCGGGAGCCTCCCACTCGGCAGCGTACTGCTGCGCAGGCGCGTGGCTCGAGTGCTTTCGATCCGAATCCAAATTTGATTAGTTTCGGGGGAGGAGCGGCAGCGGCGGCGGCGGCGCCAGCGCGTTACGGAGATTTATGCTTCGACGCTCTCTCTCTCTCTCTCACTCTATACGCTTGCGGGGAAAAACTCTCTCGAGGGAGCTAGAGAGCGAGCGAGCGAGCCGGATGAGTTTTTCGACGATGAGAAAGGCCGCGCGTGCGGCGCCTCTGTGTGTATAATACATGCGTAGCGTGTATAGTGTGGAGAAAGAGCGGTGAGTGGACTCTATTTTTGAACCCGCGCGTATAAGAGACAGTTAAACGGGAAGTAGCAGGAGGATGAATGCATCCTTTCGCCTGAGTTATCGTGCCGCGCGCGTCCTCAAAGATCGCACTTTTTTCAGCCGAGGGAGTCGAGATATAGTTGTAGGCTTTTCTTTTAATATCGCCGCGCCTGCTGCGCTTCCAAGTGGCTGCATCGGAAGTGTTTAAATGGTCGTTGGCTTTTTTAGGACTACTTCTTTTGGGGGGAAGAGCTCGTTTGCTACTGACACGGGTACCCGAGTTTATATGGGGATAATTTGTTCGTCAAGTGATAAAATACGAACGTGAGTCAATCTTCACTTATTCTTTTGAGACTCGTATGAATATAAGTAAAGTTAATATTATCATAAAAAGTAGAAAAATTGTTTTTTCATCTTATCTGAGACGAAATATTTTAATAACATTTGTTTTTGTGTTTAAACTTTTATTTTAAATTATGTTTCTATTTTATTCAGATTAAAAATATTGTGTAAAAATCAAATATAATATTTTACAATAAGTTAGAAATAAAATATAAATCATTTGACTTTCAAATTATGAAGAAAATATTCATTATACATTTTTGTTTTTTATGACACATATAGAATAAGAAATTCATATGCAGATAACGTGTATAATATTTATTAAGTTTACATCATTAGTCCCTATTAGCCACCACTTTTTTCAATAAATGCTTACTCCCTAACTGTATATCTCGCCTCGTCTCGCACGACACTTCGCATTCTTTTTTTTTACGCGACTCTCTTTTTCTATCTCTCTTTGCTCGGAGCGCTAAACTTCCAACTCATGCACGAGCGCTAAGTATATCGCTTGTTTACACTCGTATAACTTCAAAGAGAAACTCGGCGCGTTGCTATATACGAGCGCAGGGCGGATATTTTGATGCTTCCCGAGTGATTCGCGCTAAAATCACTAGCGAATTCGAGCCAATCAATTCCCAGCTATCTCGCGCAGCGAATGAAACAACTCGCCAAATCGTATTTATGGACTCGCAGGCCGTTCGTATATCTTAGGGTGCTTTGTTGCGATTATTTGTGGCTACAAGAGAGAGAAAAACTATGCCTGTGTGTCCAGTAAATTGCAGAGTATTTTACTGCGTGAATTTTAAATAAAGTCATAACAAGAGAGTTTTGTTAGGAATTTATTCCTGCGTATGTATTAATAAATAATAATAACAATTTAATCATATAAAGTTATGATTAAGAAATATTGGCAAATTACATGTGAGGTTTATTAATATATCAAAAAAATGTTTCATATTTTTCTTGATTCATTTTACGTTCTCTTTTTAAACAAAGTGAATTTTTTCTATTTAAAAGAATGCAGTTAACATTCATTTATAATAAATTATTTTTATAAATACTTACCTTGCATTTTAGTTTATGCATATTAGGATAAATTAAATATGTGATAATAATTAAATCTGCAATATCATTAATATCCTGAAAAGTATTCAAAGATGATAATAGTTAAATTTTAAACTACATCATGCTGAAACTGGCAAATTAACTTGATAAAAATTACAAAAAGTTTCAAATTATATCAGCTATTCCACTCTTTAATTCCCTTTTACGTTGACGAAAAAATTAAAATTTTTTCTTGGGGGCACACTCATCATTAGACAAACTATTTCTTCTTCTCTGAACTATTCCGAATGCAAAAAATTATAAGAACAAGCTCGCTCGGTTCAAGAGATTAATTTTTTGGTGCCAGTTTTAAGTTAGAATTGAAAAAATTGATGGAAATTTCACATTTTTTTCTGAGTAACGAAGCTCGGAAAAGGAATTTAATTTTTAAGGTACATCTACAGAACAAAGTTTTTCTTCTTCTTTAAGCCTTTACCGATGTAAAAAAAATATTTCCGAGACCGATTCGATGGTATATTTTTTTGGCGCTACTTTTAAATCTCAAATATCCTCTATTCCGTTAAAAAATGATATCTCTTCTATTGAGCGTCGCATTGCAAGTATTTATGATACGAAAACGACCAAAGTAGATTATAAAAGAAGACAGTGTAAGAGCTAAAATTTAAGCATTGATTCGTTAAAAAATATTAATTATTCAGGAAGTTACAAGCAATCAAAGATACCGAAAGAAAATGGTTAAAAATTTGTCTTCATTTTCAGCGATTAATAGCAGAATAATTCAAAGAACAAGAAAAAGTTTATCTGATAAGTGTGCCCTTAAAAAAAATGTTAATTTTTTCGTCAACGTAAAAGGGAAATAAATAATGAAATAGCCCATATAGCCTTGCCAATATACCGTGAGCTACAATAAAAAAAAAAAGAAAAAAAAAAAAGAAAGTGACGTATCTTTATGACACAGTGTTTCTGTAATTTTGTCGAAATTATTTTCTAATTAAATAAGTAAAAATGGCCCTTTTAATGAGTTTCCAAGGGTATTATAAACTTCTAATATTTTTCATATTAATATGTAAGATAACTGGAGGGAGTTCGGCCATATATGTGATTCCGCTACGCATACATACTTACTCGGCTCTGCTTTTTGGAAAAACTTAATTATACATATTGTCAGGGAGGTTTCCGTCAACGTTTAGACAACGTACAAGGCGACACGCAGTCGCTACAGTAGAATAATAACTTTATAACTCGCGATGTACTCGTCATGACATAGCGACGTTACTCAGTAGTCAAACGTGAAACTATATCAAACTGCGAGTTCGTGTATTTACGTTTGAAGCTCGTTGCTTATTTTCGTACCCTGAGATTTAATTTCTACATATGCAATGAAATAAAATTGGTAAGAAGACTTCTAAATTATTTCAAAACATTTCGAAATATTTGCAAGAGAATTCATTCGATAAGCACTGCATTATAAACGCATAGTTATTTTTTCATTTTGCAAGAGCTCAGCAAGACTAATTTAATTATTGAAGCGTTTTTTTTGTAAATTATGATTTACTTTTTTACATCTACGTATATCTCAAAACTGATTGTATATTCAAAAACTGTATATCCGGAATTTACCATTTTGTAACAAATGAATTAAAGAATTGTAATTTTTATCATTTGCATACTAATATCACGATTGAAATTTTCATCGCTATCTTGAATTTTATCAATACAGGTACTCATTGCATTTAATATAAATGAAATAACAAATTCAAACTAGAATACTACTCGTAAAACGTCGCGTAAATTCGTCGAAATAATACCTTGGCAATTGCAATGCGACATTAATAAAACCGATATAAAGACGTTGGCTCGAATTTCCGGGAGAAATGTGCAGCAGCGAACTTAGCGCAGGATAAACGGCGGCAGATGCGTGTTCGAAATTTCAACGGCACGCGCGCTATATATACACACACATGAGCGCACACTCCTCACCTTTTTCCAACTTATTGTCGTCGGCTGCGTGTAAGCGCCTCTCGCCATTAGGCGAGGCGACTTTACGACTAGACAACTCCACTTACACGCGCAATAATAATACTCACTTATACGAAGAGGAGAGCGTGCGAGACCACCACAGATAGATACACACACGCGCACAGTGGTGGTGGTGGCAGCAGCAGCAACGCTCGCTCTCCCAAATTAATGTATGCGAGGTATATCCAAGATCGTGCATCTACTCACCTGAAACAAGAAGAGACGGGCGGGCATAAAGTTTCGTCGATTTAGACGTGCGCTCGTGAGATCGTGAGAACGGAGCCAGTGCCAGACGTGAGCATATACAGACACGCGCGCGAGTGCGAATAGCTAATTCCGCGTGCGCGAAATAAATATTTCGACGAGTATAAATTTCCGATTGCTCGGCCGGACTCGAGAGATGCCGTGTGATTAGCGAGCGTGTAAGTATGGTAATAAAGCGGGACATAAATTTGCGCGGGGGTCTCACGGTGCGCCTATAGATGCGCGTGAATATGGGATACGTGCGGGAGAGAACGGAGGGACAATGTATGTATCATTATGGCGAATGGAAAACTTTCATAGAGTTTTATCTAAATGTCTATTAATAGGCAAATATTTATTTCAAATTAAGCGATTTCAATGGCTCTTATCGATAAGCATTTTTTTTCTTATATGTCCGTCAAGCATTCGCTTATTCATGCTCGAGAGCTTCGTTTCCTTTTAAATTGAGGGCGTTTCTTGGAAATTATTAAGTGTTGATATCGGAGTTTTGAATATTGGAGAAACACGAATGTTTTACATGCGAAAAGTACGGGAATCTGAACCATAAAGTATTTTAAAAAGATGTGGGAATTCGTCCTCTGCACCTCTAGAGATATTATCACTATCTATGAGAAATATCGAATAAAATATTTTTTATAATTCATTATAGATTCAGCATTCAAAAATTTATGATCCTACAGTATTTGCTTATGATAAATATAGCGTATAAAATATTATATTTTATTTTTTGCCAAATTAGATTTTAGCCATTTAGTGCGTACATTTACTTTACGAAAGTTCACACTTTTACTTCTTTTTAAGTGCTATGTAGACATCCTCGTGGAGAATTTATATACGCGACAAAAAATTTGGCTATTATGGTATTCCACTCCTGTCGTGTATTCCAGAAAACGACATTGAATACACAAGCAGGAGGTGGCGCTCGCTGCACGGATAAAGTGTCGGAATAATGGACGAATGACAAAGTAAAGTAAAAAGCTTAATTCTCGGAACGAAAGAGTACATTTAAATATGGTTATCACGCGCCATATAATGACGATCCAAATGGTTTCACACTTGACCGAGGTGAATAAAAAATAATTGAAATCAAACTAGCAGTCTTAAGTGTTCGACATAGCCTTTTACGCATTAACGTTGTATGCTGGATTCAATATCGTCTTATTATTTGAATGAATAAATGCAAATGGGCCGACGTGATTTATTATTACAACGGATGATAAATGATTTGATAATATGCAAATTTATATCGTCGCTTCTTAAAAGTTAGGAAAGTTTATTAATCACGCCGCCAAACCTGTCAAGAGACCTAAGCGAGATTTGAAGTAGATTGTGGCGAACGCAATTCCATGTGAATCACGAGACCATTGCACAATAAAACCTGCAAATTCTCGCATAGCCGGAAGGTTATGTTGAACCGGATTGAGTGCAAAAAATAATAATTTTAAAGAGCTCGTTGTAATTATGAAAAGAGTGTATGAAACTTATTTCTTCTATATGTATATTCTATTACAGAATCATAGGACATTATTTATTTAAACTCATTATGCAAATCACATTATGCATGAAAATATATACTGTGCTATTTTTAATGTTGTAGCTGTTGAGTTCATGATAAATCTCTGCGCAACTTTCAGAGCAATATAAAAGTCAGCTGTTTAGTGTGAATTATATTATCTGAACAACTTGTTAAAACAGTATTCGAACATAGTATAATGGACTTTATAATTGTAGAACTAAAAATAATTTTGGAAAATTAATTAACCCTCGTTATTATTGTATAATAGGCATCGTATTTAAATTCTCTTTGTGCGTCATAGTTGAGTTAAGTGGGCGAAAATCTAAGTAATACGATACGCGAGTTATACAAGATTTAATATATGCTGACAGTAATTGTGCGCCTACGTAATTTTGAGTGTTTTTTTAATAGCATGATTAGATAAGAATACTTGTGTAAGTACCATGATTAGAACGGGATTCAGACGGCACGTTAATTTGTACATTTCCCAAATTTTTTTTGAGAATACGTACAGTGTTCACTTACATCTTGTTTACTTCAATTCCAGCCCTTACCTAAAATAAAAGCAAACTACAAAAGCTTCTTTATCCGCTTCGCTAAAACGAAAGAACTTGTTCAAAAGCCGATTTCGTTAAAACTCATAAAAAGGGTTTTAACCACGGCTAAGCCCAATAGCAGAACATCTTGTGAGTGCACAGCTCTACCTCGCGCATGTATATATAATACATGTCTCTTGGCTTTCGCGGAAGCGCAATAAAACAAAGCGCGAATGAAATAAAATAGCGTGTGCGCATGGTTAACCCCTACTCTTGAGCCACAGTGTGCGTTGCTTTATCTTGTATCAAGGGCGCATCAACGGACTGCCACGATTAATCCGTCGCGCGAGTTCGCGGTACTATACACACACATGCATCCCCAAGGTAACCTAATACTCGGGGAGAGAGGCGCGAGAGGGGGCGGGAGCAGGAGAGAGAACGAGAGAGCAGCCTAGGCGAGCCGCTGATCTCGTATCATATTTCGTGTTATTCAAATGCCAACAATGTGCCATTAAAGGATCTCCCCCCCCCCCCCCTCCCAAGCCTACTTTGCCGCTTATAATCCTTTCGAACTCAGCCAGCGAGCGAGCGAAAAAGGGATATACAAAAGGGTTACTGGTTGCTGCGAACGTGGAGACGGCGAAAACAAGCGTGCGCGCCCAGTTGCGAGCAGCGGCATATCTGTACTGTGGCTTTTGTTCTTGCCGATTCGTCTTTCTTGCTTTCTATCTTCTTTGCCATAGCTCCAGCCTCGCGACATGAGTCGATTTATATCGACGCGCTTCCGGTTTGCGATTCAGTGCGACGACTGCTGTTGTCGCCGATGCGGGAGAGAGACGTTTTTCGGGAATCTCTTTCTTCGTGCGAGTTCGCCGTTGCTGCTACTGTTTTCTCGAGATGGAGATTTCCGATCTCTAGAAGCGAGGGTAGATCGACAGAGATTTATCTCTCCTCGATATTTGACGTATTGTGTTGGGGGATATATAGATACAAGCAAGCGCCGAATTTCTATAGTGTATATGAGATTTCAGAGTTGCTTTTCAAAGAGAAGTACAATATTTGAATAAGACGAGAGGTATGGGAATTTTACCAAGGATAAATAATTTAGCTTATATTATGTACATTTTATAATCGGACTGTGACAACAAAATCTGGTTTTACTTCAAAATACCGCAGTTTTATTTTGCTTGCCGAGCAAGACTGAACTTTCTTGTTTTATTCCCTCTTTAATTCGGATCAATTCAATAATCATTTTGTCTGAATGTTTGCTATATGATCATCACAATTACAATACTAGTGTCACGATTGTAGTATAAAATAAAGGACTAGTAGGTGAACAGTTGTTCGCTCTGACAAGTCATTTCCAAACACTGTTGTCATATGGTTGGCACAGACATCTCTACACTCCGCAAGCTATCTCCACACTATCTTTCCTTCCGCACCCTGCTACACTATACTTAAAAAATAATGTAATCTTCTTCCTCGCTGTCACCCCTCCTCTCTCTTTCATTCTCCATCGACGCAACTCGTCATTAGTGACACTCCGTCGAACGGGGCTCGTTCATCTCTTTGCCGGCAAAGTGCCGCGCGAAAGCTGGGAAAGAAATCGCGTACAGCGGAAGAGGGTGAATGAAGTCATCCCGTTGCCGACGCCACCCATTCCATTCGCTCGGAAACAATCACATTACGTGCGTGCTCACCCCCGCCTCCATCCTCCCCTTTCCCACAAGAGCTGTTGCTCTAGTGTTCTGCCCGGTGGCTTAATGCTGGGATCTGATGTAACGCAATGATTTCTTATTTATTTGGAGAGGCTTTCGTTGATGGAAGTGAAGGTGGCGAGGAGAAGGAGGAAGATGCTGAAATAATTGAGAGAATTTTTTAAGCGCAACATCAGAGCAATTAATACGACAATGCTTGTTTTAACGAAGAACGCTAGTCAGCTGCTTGACAAGGGATTGCAATATGAAATTAGGAATAATGCGATGATTACAATTTAATAAGAAGAGCAGTATTGCAGTAATACAGTTAATAAACAAGTATTTGACCATGTAATATTTACAACAGCAGTTCTCTGTTTATGAATGAAATAGAAAAAGCATAATCTGTCAGATAATTCACATATCGTTCGGGCACAGATAGTTCTTTTCTGAATACAAAAACTTCACTTTCGAGGCAGGAAAAACATACGGATGAAAGATATGGCCCGAGAGATTATATCGAATTTTGGTATCAAGTCTCTATTATCCTGTATTAGTGTATGAGAAGCAGAATGTCGAATAGTCCTCTAGGGGCATAAAACACGTAAGGGGCAGACTGGAATATGAACTCTGGGATGCATCAAATATCAAAGCCGATTCTTTGTACGCAAAGAAAACGACAATAATGAGAAACGTATAGGCTTCAAGCGATACAACACATAACATAATACTACAATATTTTGTAAAATATTTATTCAAATAAAAATATAAATAAAACTAGTTTGACTTTTTCTTATTACGTATCATTGAAGTATACACTGACTGAGTACAAACATAATCATTTCGACTGTTTCTAGTTCCAACACTTCTACTCTTACTGTTCAGCAACATCATCAACTTCATCTCCATCCGTATTTAGTACTTGCACATAACCAAAACTCTGGCGGTAATATTCCTTCCACTACATCAAAAATCAGCGTGTCACTGAGCAGAGGGGGAGAGAAAGTGTGCATGTTTGTGTAAGAGAGGCGGATGATGTACATCACATCGGAAATTCTCGTTATCCCTGCGCGCGAGTACACATCGACTCAATCCGCAATAACTTCCACTCGGCCGGGCAGCAGCAAGGAAGAGTCAGGGGTCATTGAGCGCCGATATTATAAATGCATTAAACGCACCGACGGCGCGCGCGCGCGTGCGAAGGCGACTCGTCGTGAGTCAGGGAGAGATGGAGAGAGCCGAGAGGGAGAGGAGCAAGGGGGTGGCAGGTGGCGCCAATTTTACGGACCGACGGCCATGACGGATGTGGACGTCTCTTGCTCTCTCTCCCACCCGTTACACGTGGTCGCTTCGCTGGGCACACGATGTCACGGCTTGTTTTATATATACGGGAGAAGCTGACTGTGGGGTGATAGCATTGCTCTCTCTCTCTCTCGCCCCCTTGACTTTTGGAAAGCCTCTTCGCGGTAATCAAGGAGATTTTGAACGAGATCCGAGATCGTTTTTCTTCCGAGATCTTCTCCTTTTTTTATTCCCAGATGTATGGGCTTTGAGAAGTACTCGATGTCGAGAAGTATATGCTATACGGTCGAGTGGCGGCTCGTGTCTTGTATTGCGAGTGTATATTATTGGTTGCCAAGGGCTCGTGAGAGGTGTAGGTTACAAGAGCTGGCTATTGTTATACGAGAAACTTGCATTAAGAAGGGGATGACACCTTTAAATTTAGAAAAAATTAAAATTTTTTTATTTTATTTTTCAATTCTCTATATTATTCTAAACTCGTAAAAAAAGTTTGAATGACATTGAAAAATTCCCGAAGATATAAGCAAAAATGTCAATAAACTTCTATATATAGGAACGTGCCATTTTCAACCGATTTGGGTCTTATCACGCAAACGTAAGCCACATCAAGAACCAATTTCTTTCAACCAATTTTACGGTTAAAGAAAGAAAAACGTAATATTTTAAAAGGTTAATTAAAAATTTATAAAAAAACCTTTTTAATTAATTTTTTAACAAAAAAATACTACGAAAAAAGCATTTCGGTTGCACATTAAACTAAGAAAATATGTTAACTAATTTAATGTTTATATATTTAATACATACATACATAATCTAAACACATACAAACATTTTAAATGCGATTTGCGAACTCAAATCGCGCGCTCGACTGGTAAAAAGTGTGAAACACGTCGCGGTAAGGGGCCACGAAACATTGCCATGTGCTATGATCGCTGCCTCGTGCTCGCAGCGTCAGTTATCAGTGTCGGCTACTCTGTGCTCATCCGAAGGATTAAGAGCTGTAGCTATACCTCTAGTTGCGATAACTCTTATGTAGTAAGTTGCATATTTAATACTTTTTTCTCACAATCAGTCAAGCATTTTTTTATAATCAGCATTAAATTTCTCTTGTAGTAATTAAAACTTTTCTTTATATATTCAATACATTAAAGATTTTTTATTTTTATTTTTTATATAATTTGCTTATATAATATTGAAATAGGTTTTCAATTACTATTTTCCTTTTATATGTATGTTTCTTAACATCTTTTAAATATTTTCAACTGATTTAAAATGATTATTTTTTACAGAAATTTGTACCTGCTCTTTTCTCAGCTTCACTGATGTATTTCAGATGTTTAACTACTTACTACTGCCTGTATTACTTGGCAGCTTAAGTCCGTGCGTGCTGATACAGAACGCTGGTAAGTCATATCTTTTCTTATAATATTAATACATCATTTATACTAAGCTAAAAACAATACTTTTGAATGTTTTAGGGAAGAGAAGGGAGTACGATGAAAGGAAGAAGCAGTTTGTGACTTCATCTTTAAAGCTGTTTTCTATATAATATCAAAATTTAGACTTTGCCGTCGCCTACACGTCCAGGGAATAAAATACCAACAATTTAAGCCCAACTGGATTAAAATCAATCACCTCTGTGACTCTGCAAGTGACGATAAAGCCTAAATTTTGAAAACTCCATATATTGGGACAAAGGAGGTCTAGAAGTTCCATTTTTGGCTTATTTTGTCATAAATTTAACATACTTTTAGTATATTAGTTCAAAATTTTATTAATAATTCAAATTTCTTTTTTACAGATCATTTTAATGGGAGGGATTTAAAGGTGTCATCCCCCATAAGTATCTACCTTCTTCAAAGAATTCTTCTTGTACTCAATGTATGTTAATATCATAGTGATAGCTCCTCGGGCGTACATTTGAGCCCTGATATGTCGGCATAACGATAAGAATAAGATGCGCGTGAGGCTTTTGAATAAGTCTTGCGACATTAGCTCGGTTGGTAGAGTATTGGATTGGAATCCACGGGTTCGTGTGTTCGAGTCCCAGTACTGCATATTTTTTATGCGAGTTATTCATTCTATTTACTTGTCTTCTTCTCGTATTTAACAATAGTTTTGAAGATATACTATGAAAATTTTGGAAAGAAATGAGTTCTAATTCTGATATGTTGGGTCAAAGTTTATCATGTCAATAGCATCTTACGCCCATCTTACAAACGCATAATAAATTAGAGAAAATCATCGCGACTTATTAATCTTTCTAGCATCAGTCTAGTAGAAGAACTAAAAAAAACGATTTCTTTGATCGATTCCGCTATGTTCAGACGACAAAAGCCACGACAAGTAAGACACACTTATTTTGTTAAGCGTCGATTAGCATAGAATAGTTTATCAAACGCGTTTATATCCACTTAATTGATCGCGTTCATTGATCGCTCGTGATTTACGACTCGGTCGCGTATATTCAAATAGTGTTGCTACTCTTATTCAATCGAGTGGCACTGTAACATAGCGTTATAGAAAAAACGTTATGCTGTCGCGCTCATTCAAAGATAAAAAAAGAAACCGTCGTCGTCACCTCCGCGCTCTTTGTTTCTTTGCGACTCGCCGACAAGTAGAATAAAGCCAGCTGTGAATTATATCGACCCCGGGGCGAAATCGTGTGTGCACGGGAGGGAGAGAGAGAGAGGCTCGCGTGTGCCTTATCTGCGCGCGCCGTGCATGGATATATCAACGTATAGGCCTAGACGTCGTCCGTGTGCTCCTATGCGTTCCCCCATGTTTTTAGTTCTCAAGATTACCTTGTGTATATATCTACCCTTTTCCATACCTTATGGAAACATTATTTTTGGTTGAGCATAGCTCGTAAAATATTAACGACGATTAAATGTTCCAATAAGAATAAGAATTCTCTCAGCATTGTTGGTCGGTCAAATCGGTATGATTAATTAATGGATAAATTATACAGACTATATTTAACTTGAACTATAATTATATAACCAAGATAAAAGTTTGAATGGAATTCCGAAAATTTTTTTAATTTATTCACCGACAAAAATTGGTTGGTAAATGTAAGCAGTGCACAATATAGTGTCATAAATATTCCAATAAAATTGGAGAATAAATTAGCTACGAAAAGCCTAGATGGAATTAAACTATGAATAACTATAAACATTATAGGCAAAGGGAACAATTTAAACGTCTCAACGCCTTAGTTGACAGCCATAATGCACCGAATCCATCGGCCTTAAAATATATTAAATACATCAAAGGAAGTCCTTCTATTGTGGATGGCAAAAAATCTATTATAATACCAAATTCAAAAAACTAATTAATTTCACAATCAAAGCATGTGAATTTTTATCAATTCAGCAGAACCCCAGCCGTTATTATTTTAACAGAAACTTGGCTACAACCAACAGTATTTTCAAGCGAATTGGTCTTACTCAATAATTACAATATCTCAATACAATACACTCAATAATATCTTCAAGAAAGATCGGAATCTTGAAGAACTTGGCTTATCCAACGGACGGGGTGTATTCGTTGCAACAAATTCGTCGCTGAAAGCCATTGATGTCTCTATCAACACCATTTTGCAGCAACTCTTTATTAAAATTACTTTGGCTCACGCGAAAATAATTCTGGGAGTTGTATACCTTCAACATGCTCATTGTGTTGATGATATATACAACAAATACAGCGACCATCAATTTATTTTCATGGGCGATTACAATCTCTCGAATACTTTATGGAATTCCGGCTCTCTTCAGTACAATTTACCGGCGTATGTGGATCCTATGCAACGCGAAAACGCTGAGAACCTATGCAATGCATATTCAGCCTTAGGCCTTAATCAATTGCTTGCACCTCATCCGAGTAAAGTCCCATCCGGTTATACACTTGATCTGTTATTTGTTCCTACTGGGCTTTTGTCACCTGTCGACCTGCAAGAACAATTGCTACCGACTGATGGCTACCACTTTCCAACATTCTGTGAAGTTCATGACACTGCAGATTCAACGAACTTCTCATCTACACCTTCGAAGCGTAACTATCGACATGTGAATTTTGAAATTATTCACGATGCCTTTTTGGATGTAAATTGGGACACTATTTTGTCTCATGAAAACATCAATACTAATATAGCCTATTTTTACGAAGTTCTTAATAATGTCGTTCAAACACATGTCCCATTATCAAAAGAGTATTCCAGTTTATATCCAAAATGGTAAGATTTAGAACTAATAGATTCTATTCAGAATAAAAAGCGAACACATTGTCAATGAAAATCTGATCCTACTCTGCTAAACTTCATCGAGTTTAAAAGACTAAGAGCATTGTGTATATATACGATTATCTCTGAGATAGGTCTGAAGCGTGATATTCGCATCTTCTGGTCATTTGTAAAGAAGTTAAATAACGACTCGAACATCCCATTACCGATTTTTCTTGGTACATTTCTGGCCAATAACGAGGTAGAGACCACCAATCTCTTTTCATCTCAATTTAGTTCAAATTATTGTACCCGAAATCTCATTGATGTGAATGCAGCTATACTTTTGGTAATGAGGTTATCTCTGAAATGGACATCTCCATATTTTGTTAAACGCTGCTGACCTATGCTTGAGATACCTGTTTTAAACATTTTCAGTAAAATTTTGACAACTGGCCGTTTCCCGAATCTTGAAAGCACCCTTACATCCATCCTATTTTCAAAAGTTTCAATTGACATGACATTTCTAACTAAAGACCTATATCTATTATAAGTTGTTTGCCTAAGTTATTAGATGCCCTTATTGCAAACTTTCTGTCTTCCAAACTTTTGGGTAAATTGGTCAGTCAGCAACACGGGTTTATCAAAGGGAAATCGACGCTCACCGACCTTCTAATTTTTAATGACTTTTTATCGGAGGCATTAGAAAACTTTACAAGTTGATGCGGTATATACAGACATGTCAAAAGTCATTTATCGATTCCTATTTAGGAAACCGCTCACAGTCCGTCCACATATACCATTCTTGTCACTTCCGGAGTACCCCGAGATTCCCATTTGGGATCTTTACTATTTTGTATTTATATCAGTGATGTTGTTAACTGCTTAAATTATGCCCATGTACTCTTGTATGCAGACGATGTGAAAATTTTTACAACTGTAAGATCTGAATATGATTCTTGTGTACTACAAGTTGATCTCAATTCGTTAGCTATCTGGTGTGATGAGAATGGACTTGATGGTTTTTCGTTTTAATTCTTCCGTAAATCGTATGAAACGTATGTGGAATCTTTTGCCTCCAAGTCTAACGAATGCAGAGCCTTTGGAAATTCAAACAGGCTTTAAGATCCTTGACTTTAAATTATTAACTTGTTACTCGACTTCATTTACAGCAATTTTGTACATTTCTGTTTTATTTTATTGACAATCTACCATCTCGATATTATGTAGTATTTTCTTCTGTAAAGGGCATCTTGCCCGTTTAATATTATAAATAAAATAAAATAAATTAACATGATCAAGTCGACTTCTATAATAACGTAAAGTGCAATACACTGCAGATATTTTCAAGATTATTCGAAAAAAATTTCCAAGACCTTACATATAATTATAGACGATGATTAGAATGAAAACGTTTTCGCAAAGTCCTCTAACACTGCGTAAACCTAAACTTTAGCCTTGCCACAAATCTCAACCCCGAAAAATCGAAGAAATAAACACGGACATTTAAAATGGGCCCTTGAACACTTTGGCCGCCGTCGGAGCACGCTTAAACGAACCGGTGAAAAACGCCTGGGCGTTTACGACAAGAGGCCGTGATGGTGTCTTCGAACGCGCAGTCGCACGAACGCGAGGTGTACACACAAGAACAAGAGAAAGAGAAAGAGAGAGAGAGAGAGAGAGAGAGAGAAAGATCTTGGCCTGTGTATACGGATATACACGCGCGTGCCTCATTAGCACTAATGAGTAATGAGCCGATGATTAAAGGAGGCGGTCGGGGGGCGTGACGCCGCCTTGATGTTCACCGCCGCTGCTCGCACGCGCGCACACGTATGTGAAAGCGAAACAGCGCGAGCGCGCGGTGTGTGTAGCATATTATGCGCACGCTCGCGGCTGGCCTAACCTCTTGTTTTGCTTTTTTGGGATGGGTCCATACACTCTAGACATGACTTTGTTTCTCTCTTTTGCTTTGATGTTCTTCAGCGTCGATTGTGCGGCATTACGTGTTTCATTAAACAAAAAATTCTGCAAATTGCTCTCCTATAAGATAGCGAATTTTTACTATTTCATTAACGATATTACTTAATCTCGATTCAGGATAGTAGATATGTAGAACCACATTTCACTGTCCTCTTTAAAAAAGTGATGGATAAAATCTGTCATCACAATAAGACTATTTTGATTGGTTGATGTTGATCAATTTGA
>JAWWEQ010000031.1:680612-702971 GCA_035583055.1 Torymus tubicola
GTAGAGGCGGTAGAGCGTTTCGCATTTAAAAAGGGCACTAACATTTAATTTTCTATTGTTTTACAATCATTAAAAAACAATAACAGTATATTTACAAAATTTACAATAAAATGGAAGGTATAGGGCGCGCAAAGCGCGCTGAACGTAGCTAGTATAATAAGAATTCAATTCTATCATTTTAATACGAATGTACACTTTTACAATAGTGAATAATTACTATATTTTACATCTAGAGAGGAGATAACTTATCTAGAATTTAACCGGAATACCAAATCGATGTCTTTATAAAGCAAATGGTAATTAATGACATATGATATAAATTTAATTATTAACTTTATTATTCAATATTTTCTTTAAATCTTATATATGATATTTACACAAGATAATTAAAAAAAAATAGAAAGTAATAGATTAATTTTGAGAAAATTTTTTTATACTATATTTTTTTCTAGTGCATGCCTTGAATTCCTCAAAACATTCGTGGCAAAGCAAATTTCGGTAAAAGAACAAAGCACCAAGGCAGGTCACATTTTAGCTCGAGGCGTTAGCATGGTGTTAGAATGATTACGAGCGGCAACTTTGAAAGTCCGCTGCTACCTCTGATTAGGTCGTTAAGTTTGCTAATTCACCTATAAAGGCCTCTGTAATTTAACAAACGATCTCTAGAAAACGAGGAGGACGAACTCTCGCTATGATGATACTCATAGCTGATTCAGCGACATCTGCCGGCATAACCTGTTTGCTTTTTGTGCTATTAAAGCGATATTATGTTTTTTTGCAAAAGAAGGGATTCGAGAAGAAGAACAAACGCTACTCGTATCGAATATTAAATACAAGTTTGTTAAATTTATTCTGAAATTTCAAATAAATATTATTCTGTATAAAAAGTAATCAAAATTTAATAACGGTTTAACTTCAGTATGTTAGTCCAGCAGATAACTTATACCTTCTTTTAACACTCGTTTTCGCTTTAAACTTCTAAAAGAAGCTTATAGTCAAATCTACAACTATAGAAAATCTAAGAGGTTTCCAACATTGGCTTGATTACGATCCGGTAACTACATTTTTTGTTTTAAATATTAATATCACCTGTGTAAATTTAATCATTGAAAACATCCAAGTCATGTATGCAATAATTCGCGAAGAGCCATGAAGCTTCTAAATGATTTTAGAAGTTTTTTAGACTTGCACTGACAACAACCCAACCTAGTACTAATGTCCCCAAAAGTATTAGATTTTCTCTAAATTGATATATATATTTCATGTCATACCTCAGACTCAACCTAATAAATTGGCAAAATTTAGTTCACTAATGCTAATTAAAAAATGTGCCGCAATTTAATTTCCAGCACAAGAAGCCCCAGCGTGAAATCAATATCACTATACCTCTATTTTCTTTCCCGAACACCCTAACAATTTTCTTCTCTCCACCCACAACACTCGTACACACCTGACAGCACACCCACGAGGATAATCCACGTGTATATACACGCAAACCCGCACAATACACGGCCGATTATGTACCGTACATATACCCACAGCAAAGGAGTACTAATGCGAGCTCGATCCGAGCATCATCGAGACGTGGGCGGTGTCACCAGTGTCAACGTCTCTTTGACTTTACGAGGGGTATACCCCCTGCGCACCGCACAATGGCCACCCGCCGCGCGGCGGGACCTGCCCTGGGCCCCTCCTCCCCTGGCTCACATCACGCAGTTGTATTTCTATTAAAACGCACGAGTAGGCGCAGGCACGCACGCGTGTCAATCTGGGCTGTATATACACACACATATATAGCCTGGCGCCAGCGTCCAGGGGTTATGAGGTACAGTCTCTCGCAGGTCGCTGTATGGAAATGATTTTTTTTCTCTTATGGGTGAAAGTTGTTGTTTTCGTGTAGCACGATAGGCTAGTATTGATTTATTTCGTTTATTATGACGGGTTTGATTGACAGATGCCGTTTGTTTTTTTTCCATTGGATTAATTGAGTGATGGCTGGATGATTTATGTCGAGATTTTGAAATACAGAGTAATTAAAAATTAAAAATGAATTGATTTTTTCAGCATGAAATTATTGTAGTAATATATATGCTCGGTGGTATTATAGATGATTCTGTGAAGAACCCACGTTGTGTTTATGTTGGAATGCGATTAATTATAATTATCGGAGAATATTCAAAACAATCAATACATCGAAGTTATTCAGTCTAATAGACGTACTGAAAAAAATTCAATAAAAAAAATATTTATACTCCCCACTATAAACCATTTTATTACTGTACTTTCAAGACTGCAGTTATTGCGGTGTCACTTTTTATTCTTTATTCCTCTACAAATGCACTATCAAATCGTCGGACTTTCCCCTGCTTGTTTTCGCGATCTCCTGGTCGTTTAACAATCCGGTCCTTTTTCTCTTTACAAAAAAAAAAAAACAATCCAAGATACAAGAATCATATACACGTATCCCGCGGCGCGAACCTTCCTCGACAACTGTTGCCATCTCGCCGGAAATTCTACCGGTGAAATGCAGCGGAAAACGAGAGGTCAATCCCCGGCGAACACAGTCGCTGTACCAGATGATTCTTCGAGGCCGTGTATAAAGGGATTTACTGCAAGCGCCTCCGCTTTTCCAAAAGGGTAATATGATCCTGTTACGACAACGACTGCGCCTGGGAACATTGCGAGATAACGAAATTTCGTCTGCTGTTGCTGCTGAAGATTTTTTTTTGTAGCGCGCACGTGCAGTTGCGTGCAGGTAGCACGTGTGACGTCCGTGAAGATAGGTACCAGAGATAAGGGCGAAAGTCTCGTTTAGTAAACAGGTAGAAGAAATTGGGGAAGAAAACGATCTGTAAGGGGCGGATTTTCTTTGCCCGCACCCATTTCTTTCGGATAAATACCGAAAATATTGTGAAAGTAATGGATGACGGTGGGAAGGCGATCCGGTAACAGTGGAATATGTTTTGCTTAATCAAAACTATTTGAACTGGTATCAATTCAAAGGACTAAATTATTTTTAATATATTGATAACGAAAGAGTAATTGAAAAAAGAATACTAAGAATTCCAAATAAAATAAGTTAAGCAGAAAATCGAAAAGGCGTAAATTCCTTTCATTTCAATATAATGAAATGCGGAAAGGAACGTTAATTGGATCACATTGGAGGTAATATGATTTCATAATTGATGATCTTGAAAAGCGGGAAAGATGATACGTTAACGGGAATGATAAATTCGGAGTTCTCAGAATTTGGACGACTCGACACGATCACTTGCGTCTGTATATATACCGATACCAGCATAGCACACTCTTTTATCTTAAACACTTACCGAGACATTCCGGTTTATGCTTGTTTTCTGACCATTTCCCCGACTCCCATCGTAAATAAAACTTTACGAGAGAATCCCACTTTTCTCATCATTACAATACTAAAATAGTGGCCGCGCGAACCGAGTTGAAATTCATTGCTGGGCGACGTCGTGCAGGGAAGCAGCATCTCCGAAAACTCTTGCTGGCAAGAAAATAAGACAAAAACCAGAGAAGATGTAAGATGATACGATGAGGCAGTGGGAAGAGGAGGAGAGATGAACCACGGCGTGGAAAAAAGAGTTGAAACAAAAGACACGAGTAAAAAAATAAAGAAATCAGGAGGAACGATGAAAGATTAAATTTGACGTTTCCCCTCGTTAAAAAGTAAAATAATATCGGATAGACCGGGCGGTCACAAGGGAATCCGTTATTAATCAATAAGCAGATAGAGAGAGCACGCGGAGCCGAAGCATCACATTAGGCGCGTGTTGTGCGTGTGTGTATATGTATATATAACGCGAAAAAGAAGAAGAATAGATCCTATATCCCGCGCAGGGAAGAGGGCAAAAGGAGGTAGAGAAATGAAATAAGGCACGACGAAAGCGAAGGAGAGTAGATAAAAGGAAGAATCGAAGGGAAGGAATAAGTCGAAACCTGTGCCGAGAGAGAGAGAGAGAGAGAGAGAGAGAGAGAGAGAGGACACACGAGGCCTGGAAAGTCTGAAAGCCCAGTGAACCAGGTGACGGCGGCGCCTTGCAGCACATCCATCTTCTCTCTCCGAAACAGGGGAAAGAGAGAGAGAGAGAAAAGGGGGATCCCATATCGTTCTACTGGCTGCAGCTCAGCGCGCATGCGTGTAAGACGAGCGCGTAATTTATCGAGGGGACTCGTTAAGATCTTTCTCTCGAGTTTCCTCGGCTGTCGCGACGCTATCTCACCGACTCGTATTGTTTTAATCTGAAAGGTATATAGCCGGCAGCCCGTGTGTATGTGTCTGTGTGTGTCCGATTTTCCCCAAGCGGAAACGCGGGTGGACAGGCGGTACCCGCGCGGCGATCCCATGCTAATACGCGTGTGTGCGCATGCGTTTTTCCATAATATTTCGGACGGCGCACGCGTGGCGATGACGATCGCTATCTCTCTCGGCAGCTTGCTAGCGTGGCGCGCGCACAACTGACACGAGCGTGTGCAAGAATTCGTGCGTCTCTAAAAGCGCATAAATATGTGTGTGTATATATATGTATGTGTGTGGTGAGAAGTATGTGTGAGAGATTGATCGTTGCAGCGGAGAAAGAGGAGAAGGAGGAGAATCGTGATTTGCAGGAATTTTGACTTTGACAACTGCGTTCTGGTGGCTCAACTTGCTACCATATTTTTATTCGTTCGCGGTGATTAATATGTACACTCTGTGTATGCGGAATAGTCGTCTTTTTTGCTCGATTGTTGTCATAGATTGTTTGCCTGATAAACCATCACGTCGATATTTTGATACGTATAGATTTATGTAAGTCGTGTTGATGATTTTTCAACTCTTCTCATTATTTGAATAATTTCCAATATGTTTTCCAAATCATTTTTAAACTTTAACTTTACCATAGTATATTATAAAAATTATTATAAAAATTAGGTATGACATATTTCATATAATTTTTATAGAAACTTTATAAAATTAGTTTACCTTGGAAAGGGGGACTCTATATGAAACAACGGCAAGGGCAAGAGGTATTTATATGTCGTGATTTAGTTAGTTTTAATCAAATTCATGATAAATTTGTAAAATAAGGTGAATTTCCTTTACCTCTCCTATTTATTTCTTATTTATTTTTTTCCTGGCAATTAAGCGTCTATAATGATGAAAATCAGGGTGAAAATATTTATTTTCTCAGTGGAAGTATTAATCAAACTATTTTAACAATATGTAACTGACCAAATCATTCACTATAATGAAAGTATTTATAAATACTCTAATATTAAATAATCTAAAAAACAAGTTCCTGTACCGGCACGTTCACTTTATTAGATTTATTTTTCCACATTGAGAAAAATAGCAGTTCCAAAAGTTAGTTAACTCCTGCAGAACACAAAGATTCCACTCACAATGACCTTTATCGTTTCGCCAAAAACTTTCCTATAAAGAATCGTTTGTTTTCGGCAGCCCCCGTGCACACATCTCTCCTCCGAATATAAAATATACATCTTGTGTATCATCGAATAAAAGCTGCTGTAAAACACCTTCCTAGAAGCGCGACAGGCATACAATGAGCGCGCGTACGCGCGTAGCCCTTAAATGCCGATGCATCAGTCGGCCATGAGATCGGCCGACATTAATATTTTTATTACAAACCATAGCGCGCGATAAAAAGTTGGTGCGCGAGCGATACGTCCTCGAGGCGCCAAATGCCGGCGCAAAAAAGTCCGAAGGCGAAGATCGTCGCGCGTTATCTGCGTAATATACAGCTCACCAGTATATCACACGAGGGCCGCCGGACGTTTATGGGCTTGGACCGAGGGCAGGACAAGCAGCGACAACGACGACGTTCGTGTGTATATATATATATACACACACACACATGTGCTCCACGGCCGATGTTCCTCCTACCTTTTGTTTTGCTCGCGCCGCCTCCTTTGTCTTTTTGCGTGTCGATTTCCTCAGTACACAATGCAATGTACGCGTCGATTAGGAGTTTAACAATAGCGTTGGAGTGCGAGGTTAGTCATTACTAGTCTCTTTTATGATTAGTTTAATATTTTAGTCACAAGATGAAACTGATGATAGAATTTTGGGTCTTTATTTTTAAGATTCTCTCATGTTTTGGCGGCCATTTGTTGAGTTGAAAAATTATAAAATTTTATGTTAGCTATAAAGCACTCATTCTCAGAGTAAAAACATTATTTTGATCGTTTGCAAAGTATCTGTATTTGTTTATCTATAGATCTACTCTTCAACAATTAATGCAAGAATCGCATTTTTTATTTATTCAACGTCGCGCAAGTGATTTATACGTCAAGAAGCCTATATACATACGAATATTTATCTCACCCACACGACAGATCAAGCTCTTGGAACTTTTATAATTGTCCGACGGCTTTACAGCCACTATAAAACAATAAAGTGCCCTTTCGAATACTGCGATTCGCCGATTTGTGCTTCGCCGCGCATTTTCGTGCTTTTCTTTTTATCCTCCGAAGCAACGGAATCCTAAGAGACAGAGTAAAAACCGGTGCTATTTCATATTTACGGCCCTCACGGCTTCTTTCGTGCCTCGTAAAAATGCACCAAATATACTTCGCTTTTAGGAATCTCGATTGATTCGCATACGATGTAAACATATTGTAAAAAAATCACGCTGTTATATATGGTTGATGGATAATAAAAGCCCTCATTATTACGAGCCTTTTTTGAGAAAAAGACGTTATTGGGATAAAATATTAGTTTGTTAATAAAATCTCTTACCGTGACATTAACAACTTTCTACGCCAAGTATATCATAAATGCTCTTCCTTTTTCTTAAATACCTTATTAGTTATAATTTTATGGAAAATTATGCTTTCTAAAATATCCTCGAAAATAATTGCTTATGAAGTGTTGCTGAAGAATTTTTCAAAAATTACTTTAAAAAAATTAAATACTACAATATCGAAAAAAAACCTATAATAATTAACGGTCAAATAGTCGAATAACAAAATTCAATGCACTTCAAACATTCGAGCTCGTGAAATTTAATTTTGCCAGTAGTGGAAAATTAAGTTAAAGTCACTCGAGTGACAACCGAGTAAATTGAACAAATTATAATCATTTTTCGTCACGTGCGTGACGGCATTGTTTTGCGTGAGGGCTTGTCAACACGTTTAATTCACATAGCAAATTAAGTGAAAGTATAGTCGTCACGGTAACAACGACCAAACTCACAAGGTTTCCGTATATTATAATTTCTCGTCATTCTTAAAAGAAATTACTTTTAAATGCAATTTCAACTATTCACGTAATTATCTTCTTCAATCATATAATGGGAATTACAAGCCCCAATTTGGCCATTTATTTTTTATTAATTTTGCAAATTCGTTTAGTCTTTTGCCTAATACCATCCACAATGGCCTCTTCATACCTCCTCGTATCTTCTCTCCTCAGGTCATCCCTCTCTCTTTCCACGGCTTTCTCCACGAGCGCACGTATATATATGCGCGCGTACATATCTGATGTCTCGTGCAGTTATACGTCGGCGGCGGCGGCGTCTGTGGCCGCGGGGGGCGCCGGCGCCGGCGCGTAAACTCCCTGCGTTATGGGACTCGTGCGCACGCGGCCACCTTTTTCCTGTGTATGCGAGCGCATGCGGGGGCCACCAGTCAACTCTCCTTCTCTCTCTCTCTCTCTCTTGTCTTTGCTTTCTTCGGCTTTTGTCTTGCGGGAGGCTTCACAACGTCGATTTTGAAAAATGCAGGCGGAAGGATTACCTTTGACTGATGATTATGAACCAATTATGTACGAGCGATTTGAGTATGTACAATGAAATATCGTTTTTCACGGCTCCGTGGGATCTGAGCTCGTTTTCGTGACAGGTTGAATGGGCGGTTAATATTTAAATTCTAAGAGGGTGGAAACTATAATAAACATAATTCTATTAGTGTAAACTCAGTTTGACAAGAGAAGTAAGTAAAATTTTTTATTTCGTAGAAGCATTATATATATATATCCTTTGGTGGAATCTGTTTTTAATAATATTTGCAATTGCCATTTTAATTATAATATATTTCATCGTAAATTCAGTTTTGTACAAGAAGGCACTTGCTATTTTGGTAAAATAAAATAGACTTACGGTCTAAGAGCGCGCGTTAAGATATGTAAATATATTATTTCTTTGTAGATAATTAATTAGCTCAATCCACATCCAAGCTTGAATTTTTTAATTGGCTTCGCGTATCAAGATGAAGATCCTTAATAACGCGCTGAGCAATGTGAAACCCCCTTGACTAAAAATCTGCCTCCCTCTGTCTCTCTCTCTATCTCTTCATATCCTCTTGAATTCCTGCTCGCTCTCTCAGCAGCGCAAGACGCCAGCTCGAAAATTGACCCGTGGCTTTTGTTTCAAGGCATTCCGAGGCGATCTGCCGAGCATGATAAATGGTCTTCCCTCTCTCTTTCCCATACTGTCGTCGTCGTCGACCACGAAAGAGAAAGACGGAACGAGAGAAGTTACGTTGTTGTGTCCGACAGAGACGGAGTGAGGAGCTGATAATCGAACTCTACAAAGCTGAGGGATGCGCCCGTTGTGTATGCGTGCGTGCGTGTGTGTGTGTGTGACACGATTTCGCGAGAGATGTCTCATCGTTGCTGCGACCGTCGCGTATAGGTATAGGTATCACAGACTCTTGGGAACGGAATTCCCGATTCGACTGGTGATGCCCGATGTGCCGCACCACACGGCGTATAATTCTTGTGGTTTTCTTGGAAGGACGCGTGCGCGCGAGCTGTATTATGGAAATGAGTCGCGAGCGCGCGATGAGAAAATTACGCCGAGCGCGCGTAACATTTGCTTCTCTTGTTTCTTGTTTTCCTTCTTTTTATAGAAGGTGAAGAGAATGAAGGTGTAGAGTATGGGAGGCTTTCCATCCAGTTTCTATATGTTTTTTATGTCAAATATTTAGAATTTAACTCCAGCGTTTCTGGAGTAATTGAGAGTAGGGCTGTTTGCAAATTATGAAAAATGTGGTTGTTGACGTAATATTAAACTAAAATTTTTATAAAGTATCTGATTTTAACTGCTATTGGCAATCGAAATCAGTCTAAAAAAAATTTTGAAATATATGATACAAATTCAATCCGAAATATTGAACGAAAAGAATTCGTTCAAAAATCTCGATTAATCGAAAAAAAGAATTCGAATCTCCAGCGTGCATTCCTTATAAATGTGAATTTTAAGATAAACCCGTTTAGAGTTTGATTTAAGCTGCTCGTGAGAAATACCTTGGGTCTATAAATTTCAAGAACTTGTCAACTCGGACTTTAATCATTCGCCTGATCACGAAGTCTTAAAAATAGTCTGCCACGCGACTGATAAAATTTTTTCAAAATGAGTAAATTCACGATACTATCTTCCACTCAGTGCCATTAATTACAAAATCACAGCAAAGTTACTGAACTGCAAAATGTTTCCTTGTCGTCAACTATCGAACGTCCAGCTCCAATTTGTAATACGCTCCAATTAGTCAGTACTCGGATTAACCAGCTGATCGCTCTTTCCAAGATAAGCATGTCCGCTGAGATTTTTCCCTCTTATCACAAATGGCTAGAGAAGTCTGAAAAAATCCTGCCCTCTTATCCGCACCGAGTCTAACGAGCTTTTCCACCGAGCTGCGCGTGCACGCACGAAGGCACCAAGCGTAAGCCTGCGCGCCCGCGCGCGGGTGTGTGTTCACCGGAGGAAGGTATAATTGAATGTTTTGTATAATTAACCTGCGCCATAACTCAGAGCACGTCGCGCCACCAGCCGCGGGCAGTCCGAGCGAGCGAGCGAGCGGGCCCGGGAGATCTCTCCCTTTCCTCTCTCGCACTCTCTCTCTTGTTCCTCCCCGTTTCTTCATTTTCTTCTCATTCTCTTTTCTTGCCTATTTTTTTTTCGCTGCGCTTGCTGAGCTCGGCTCATCTTTCTCCTCGTGGTTTTGCTCATGCTTTCTCGTCGCGGCCTTGCCTGCCCGCGTTGTTTATTCAGATTAGAACGTTTTTCTTATATTGATCAACTTTTTGCTCGGATTGTCATGTAAAGACGTTTTAAAAGTTTTCGATTTTTTTTTCACTGAGCACAATCACATGTATTATGCCAAAATATATCCTAACTGAATACTATACACTAACAAGTTTACATATTTAAATTCAAATTGATAATAGTTTTCTTTTTAATTAATAATCGAATTTTTACAAATTTTGTGAAATTTAAAAATTGAATTACTTAAAAGATTAAATAAATTTTATAATTTTTTAACAGGTTTAAAGATCTGTCGGGCGAAATTTATCTGATTCTGATAACGGTAGTATTAAATCACAGATTAGAATGGGAAAATTGTTGAAGAGGAGGGTATCATTTAGGGCAGGAGGATAGATGTTTACATCGCGTGTGGCAGCTACATAATGTGTGTAAAACAGAGTCGAAAAGTGCATCTCCTCCCACCAATTCGAGGGGCCTAACAACCGGATAATTGCTCTCAAGCGGTTCAGGCACACATGCCCCTTTTCTCCCTCCCTCTTTCACTCCGCACTTCTGTATTCTTAAGCTTTCACCATCTTTTACCGGCAATTTCTCTTCCTTAACTTCCTCCTTCGTTTATATTCAATTTATCGGCCGTTTTCGGAGTAAATTGAATAGTGTACAAAAGAAAAAGCGAAGAATTTCATAGGAATTTTTTATGAAGCGCTATAAATTATTCAAATAAATAATATCCAGAAGTGAATTATTGAATTTTTATGCAGAAATGTGAAATACTTTATTAAAATGATGATAGTAAACTTTTAATGATTCTATGCTCTACTTAAATCTCCATGAAATATGCACGCAATGTTAAAAAAACGTAATCGTGCAACAAACTTCAAAGCTACGAGCTATACTTAACGATATCTAATAACTTTAGCGTCTAATGAAAGAGTAAAATATTTATCGACGTCAGGAGCAAAAGATAGTGACTTAAATGATTTGAGAATATATTTAAAGAGCACGAATGAAGCGAGAAACCAACAAAACCACCAATAAAGCTACGCCCACATGCAAATAACCGTCAGCGTCAGCCACTCGAAAACTCATAATCATCGTGCTCGCAAGCGAGAGAGCGTTGGGTGAGGAGTCGAGAAGCAGCCGGTCATCGAACTGATGAAACTGTCAAAAATTATTAAACGCCTCCAATGACTCACTGTCATGTTTGATTACAAAATTAGCATCTCTCTCTCTCTCTCTCTCTTTTCCCCTCCAGATTCTTTCATACCTGTGCTACACTCCTGTAGCACACACGCACGGATATCGGTAGTCAGTGCGGTATTCTTCGATGAAATAGAGAAAAAAAAGGAGTGGAAGAGAGGCAGCCTCGGCTATAATAGGCGTGACCAACGATTATACACTCGAGCACAGGATAGTCGAGAGAGTGAATCGAAGCGCCGATGATGGATATCATAGGCAATTGTCTCGCGTTGTCTGTCGTCTTAGCTGTCGGCAGGTGCACTCGCAGGTATAGACTCTTGTGGAGAATGTGGGGGTATATACTCAACCCACCGATTCCGCGCGTGCGCGCCTACGTATTTTTTCTTCTTTTTGTATACGGCTAAATTGAATCGCTCGATCGGCGTGGAGGCTCGGTACGCGCAGGAAATTTCAGGGTACATGCGGTTCTCGGTGTTCTTAACGTGTAATTCTGGGTGTACGACGGCTTTTTAAGATCTTGATGATAACTCATCAGGGGCGCTTGGGACGGATATAATGCGGGATCGAATCGTGCGGGTGACAGATGATTTAACCAGGTTTTAATAATTTTTGTACACAGGTGAGTATGAACTTGATTGATTTTGAAATGTTGTAATGATATGTTGTCTTGCGATTACACAGTGGGATAAGAAAAAATTGGAAAATATAGGCGACATAATTTTTATTAAAATTGTTGTGTAATTGCGTTCTGCAAAGAAAAATAAAATATTTTAGTATTTGCATGTAATGACAAACAAAATTACTTTTAATTATGATGTTATATTACAGAATTCTAATGTTTGACGGTAAAATAATATTAAGAAAGTATTTCCTATGTTATCTTTTCGAATGAACAAAGAAATAAATGAAAAAATTCGTCAATAAATTATAATCAAACGTCAAACACGTCTTTGTTTCCATCTCGTTATAACGAGATCGCAAGAAAGACGAATACCTTTTTCACTTCGAGACCTATAATTTAAGGATCAGGAGAAAAAACCTAATTAACATAAGTCAGGTCCACTTAGGAAAGGAATCCAGCGTCCGTCGACCGCGCCGAATCACCGAACGGGCTCGCCAAGTGAGAAGAAGAAAAATCACCCGGGGAAACGGAAGGAAAAAGCGATCCCAAAAAAGAACCAAGTATCATCTCGAACGGGCCAAGAACTACGACGGTAATACATTAGCCGATAGAGAGAAAAAGAGAGCAAATACAAAGTCGCTCAGTTATGGTAGTATAGCAGTCGCGTACTCGGCGGCTCTATATGGAGATCGCGCGTACATCACAGACGAGGAAAGAGAGAGAGAGAGAGAGAGAGAGAGAGAGAGAGAGAGAGAGAGAGAGAGAGGAGAAAAAGCAAAGAAGAAGGCGTCGTCGCGGTGAATTTATAGGCGTGGCGGAGGTGCACGTTGGCGCGCGCGCCCGTGACGGATGGTGCCCACCTGTGGATTCATTCACTAATCTCCTCGCTAAGCAAACAGCCCGAGCGCACCCCGTCATTATCGCTGACGGCGTATACGTAAGAGAGAGAGAGAGAGAGAGAGAGAGAGAAAGAGAGAGAGAGAGGGAGAAAGCGCGTATTATATCCAGGACCCGATATTTATTGCGCTCAGCGGCGCGTGTGTGTGCGCGCAGCGTATATCTGTAGCAGAACCCGCAGTATGTGTGAGAGATGCGATTTTGCACGAGGCGCTTCTTCTCTCTCGAGCTCTCCTTTCTTCGCTCGTCCCTTTATCGCTTCCGATGAGCCGACGTGCGGGCGCGCGCTCAGCTGGCCGATCGGACGTTGCGCGATGGAGTGAGGTTTTGGGGAGCCAGTGGCGCCTGTACGGCGATAGAGCGTAAATTTGAATTCCGAAATTTTTATATTAATCGATACTTCAACTTGAAGTTTATCGCGTACGAGGGATTTGCGTTTAAAAAAATTTGTTTTCTATATTAATCCTGTTACATTTTTTTATGAATAGTTTATTTTAAACGTTCAAAATAAAGTATATATATTTTTCTACTTTTTAAGAAGCAGTTTGTTCTAATAATGTTTCGTAATTTTAAAATCATTTGGGAATTCAAATTCAATTTTAATGGAAGGCAACGAAAAATTTCTATGCATATTATGAAACTTAATTTTCGATGAGCGATTATTTAACAATCGTATATAATGAATGAAAATTAATCGCGCATATAGTCGAAGGAACCTGGCTCATCTTGACTGCCATAAAGCATTTCTCTCTTTCACTCTCTACCCCCATCTTCACTAACTCCTTCACGAATTCACTTAAGCTCGCGCGCAGTATCTAAAACGAGCCGTTATCCGCACTTTTCCATCGACGCAAACTATCACTTAAGTCCGAGACAATTATTCATGAGCGCGAAGGGTACGCCGCTGCATCAGCAGCAGCAGGAAAAGGGCCGTCGTTGCAGAGCGCCTACAATCCTTCTCTTACTATATACATATGTGTATGTATATATGTGTATATACACTGTATACGTGCACATGTGTGTGAGTACAGAAGGAGGCAGGCAGTTCTCATATGACGGAGCGCTAGGAAGATTGCCGGACCACCGGCGTAATGTCCGCGCTAATAGCAGTGATTACCCTGCCTCGTTGAGAGCGACCCTTCCGTCCCGCCTTGCGCGCGCGCGCAAGCAAGCGAATGAGTGCCTCCCTGCCCACCTTCAATTGATGGATGTTTACCGAAGTTAACCGGCCCCGTGAGTTAACGCATAAGCCACGGCGCCCGGCAATGGACACGATGATAGCATCGCTCGCCCTTTCCCTTCTTGGCGCGAGCGAGGTAATCGATTTTTCAGCAATTTTCTGCGATTTTATGAGCGCGCGTTTCTTTTGAGGAAGGCATGTCATGGCTGCCCGTGACGCTGACGAATATTTATACCGGTATTATGGTAATACGGACGCACGGCAGTTATGGTGGTCTCGTGGAGTTACAGTTGAGGTAACGGATAAGTTACCAGAGCGATTGCGCGATAAGTGAGAACTTAATTTATTTTCGGGATTACGTCTGGTCGGTGCAATTGTTTCAATTGCAATTCTATAGCTGAGTTAAACTGACGAAGATGAATTGTAATAATATTAAAATTAAAACTCTCTTTTTAATACAGAATATTATCCATCAAGTTTTTAAGTTTTTATTTATTATACAAAAACATGTAATTAAAGAATAGTATAATTTATCGAAGTACAAACTTTTATAAGAAAAAACGTGATGGATAAAAATGATCTGTACACTACGTTATAAACATTAATCAGTAGTAATAAATGGTATTGGAAAAGAATAAATCAAACTATTCTATTTTCTTCCTATTAATCATAAACCATTAATTACTTACTAACAATTACTGAATTCATCAATCAAGTATAAATGTATACACTTAATTTTCGTATTTAATTTTACATATTTAAACTTTACACGACAATTAACATCAGTTACTGAATGGTGATGAAATACAAAATAATCATTATGTTATTTTCCAATTGCTTCTATGATAAAGTCGTTTATTTTTATCCTGAACTATACAATAATATTTCTTATGCACAAAAAACGCATAAAATTTAAAATAAAAAAAATTTTATTTTACAGGACTTCTAAAGCCTGCAGCAAGATGTACGCGTTCATTGCTCCTCTGCAAGATGTTTTATAACGTTAACAAGATACGCAGCTGCAGCTTGCAGTCCTGAAGCTACTTTCCGCTAATCATAAAAAATGCTAATAGCGATGCTCTCCAGAGGAAAAGAGAGAGAGAGAGAGAGAGAAAGAACGAGCACGCGTGTCTTTTTCGTCGATATTAATGCTCCTCTTAAACAATCAATAACTCAGCGGCCTTAATCGCACAGTGAGTGCGTTTATACCCTTCTATCTCTCTGCCTCTCTATATACACACGAGCGCGAGCCTGCGCGGACGAGAGGAGGTTCGTGTAAACGATAAATCACGATAAATATGTTTGCCCGGGCCATTATAAAAGAGGAGAGAGAGAAAGGAAGAGCAGTACTACGTGCGCGCATACGCGAAAGTGAAAGAGCAAGCGAGAGAAGATCGTGCGCGCGGGAGAAGAAAGAGAGCAAAGGAAGTCGATCGAACCGGCACGGAGCGAAAAAAAAACAACAATCGAGAAAGGAGAAGGAGAAACACGAGATTAAAAGCAAGGTGGAGTGAGAGAAAGAGAGAGAGAGAGAGAGAGAGAGGGATATAGTCAAATGGATGCGAGTCGATATATATATGCATTCGTTGTGCCTCCCTGGAGCAGCTCTCTGTCTCTCTTTCCCTTGTACGCGTATTACGATCGCTTAAGTCCCATACTGGTCGACCAGTGATCCATCGCTATGCGAATTCTACGAAGTCTCTCTCAGGGCCCGAGGCGTGCGCTCGAGCGCGACGGCCCTGATGCGGCCCGACTAATGAGTCTCATAAAAATAAGTGCAAAGTGTACTCTAAATAAACACTCGGCGAAATTGGGAACGATGTATTCGCCCGTTTGCGTGACTTTTTTAACTGTCGCTTTTTGTTTTCTTTGTAGCGCTGCTCAGATAAGAATAGACTTTTAGCGTTGATTGAATTTTAAGGGGAGCTATTAGTTCATTAATGATGCGAAGAGAATAGAATAGAATAGAAGTGTTTCTGTTTTATAATGCAGACGTACAAAGTCGCGCACTGTTATGGCTCGTGTCATTATCGATAAACTAGTTTTTTCCTCTATTTGCATAAGACATTGTTACATAACTACTAATTTATGGGACACTTTTGAAATTCAAACGATTAGGAAGATAGCTGATTATTAATAAATTAGTAAACGGGATTAATACTTTTTTACTTATGAAAGAAACTGGATATTGAAGTATAGATTCAGTTGAAAAATTAACAAAACTTTTGACATAAAAGGAAAGTAATATATGTGGAAAAGCAATACCCATAAGACAAGAAACTTAGCCGCTGAACACCCACGTAAACCATAAACAATTCCGAAATCCGTGAGACGAACGCGTCATTTACCAGACGATAACAAATTATTTGCATATTAATTATGCATTCGAATTATTTATTGCAAATCATTGCATCTTTCGAGCACGATAAGAAATTACAAAAGACTAGGAAACTTTACAAATCGCTTTCACGATGCTATGCTATACCCTGGTTCCATATAAAAAAAGACCACGACCAGAATAGAGATTGAATAAGTAATAGAGAGCAGTACGCGTGAGGTAGACAAAGACAAGGACTCGTTGAAAAGTCAACAAGGGCCGATTCGAGGCTCGAGAGGGAGAAAACACGCAGTGAAAAGCTGAGGGAGCGCGAAGAACAAGATTGATCGTAAAAAGCAGAATACGAGCGCTGCAGCGCGCGCGATAAAGTCAAGGCAACCCAGCGATAGAAACATACCTACGACTCACGAAAGAGGTACAGGTATATCTCACAAGAAAGAAAGAGAGAGAGAAAGAGAAAGGATAAAAAGAGAGATACAGTTTAGGCTGCAGAGAAAAGCCGCGGGGGGCTGCCATAATTGCCCCGACCCTGAAAGATCGGGCGCGCCCCGCGGAGATTGTTTGTTTTATTCCCTATTTATACAAACGCGAGATCTACGAGCGATGTATGATAATAGTGCGACTGTCTCTCGGCCCTATGCTACGTCCTACGTCTGCGATGATGACGATGATCCCGGCGACCACCGCCACCGCATAATCCGGGAGTCTTCATTTCCATCGGAATTTTTCCGAACCTCGTTGGAAAGTGTTGGGACAAGTTGTGAGGGACATTTTTCGGTCATCGACGCTGAGAATGGAAAAGAGTTATGTGATCGATTGTGAGTTTTAGGGAAAAACGTCATAAATCTATCATTATCTTTAATGTAAAGTAATTTTTTGTCAAGATAACGGAAAAACTGTACAGTACAGTATGTTTTTTTTTATTGTATTAATTTTAAATCTGAATAAGTAGGTAAACATTAATAAAGAAATAAAAACTAAATCCCTGTATATATGTACGCGTTTTGTTTATGCTTGAGCAGTTCGATATTTTCCACCCCAATAAATCCAGAATAAGATGATGTATTAGAAGAATCACTTTTGCTTCTACAACTCCTATATAATTGAGTGATAATTCCTCGAAATTCACGCCGACTCGAGTACCCTCCTTCCAACAGGTACACATCGCTCCAAATATTTACAAATTTGATCAAGGTTCAGTACAACGTAATGCTAAGTCAAATCTCTCCTGAACTGAGGAGATAAATTTTTATCGGGATCACGAAGGCGGTCGCCCATAGGTGGAAGCTTTCGTCACGTCTTTCGCCTTATGGATCGCGTCCATACAAATTCCTGGCGCGGTGATTAATATTCCACCGTTATGCGGCTGAGGCGGCGGCCGCTCGCGGAGCACTCTCACGTTTATTATCGCGCTTTCGTGGATTCGACGCCGATGCCGCCACCGCGTCGCCGCCGCTTGTGGCTAACGGATCTCGAAGAATTCGCGATCTTATCGGCAGCGGGAGCGAGCGCTATGAAAAATCGTATCTTTACGCACCTTTTCATAGTTCCATATTCCCACGGGAGCGCTTGTTGATTAGTCGCCTTTTACGTATGTTTAGGTTTGAATTTAGCGTATTTTTAAATACCAATATTTGGTGGCTTTAGTTAGAGAAAGCTCTTTTATTTTTCTTATGTGACAAATGCTATGAAGTCGGGATGCACAGTTGAAGGTGTGTACGAGGTAGTGGTCATTTTTTATAGTAAGTTTTTTTAAATCGCAGAATATAATAAGTGGCAAAAATTATATGTTATAAATGCATTGTAAAAGATGTTATTGCCAACATTTTTCGTATATAATACTGAAAAGCATGAAAATTAGTAATGGAAGATTAATATAATTTATGTTTTAATTTAAGTTTATCAATTTTGCGTAAATTACAATCAAATCGGCAAAATCGTAAAATGTTGCGACGAATAAATTACGCGCTACTTTAAAAACGAATTTGCATTATGAATATATCGCGCGTTTCAAGATAATGCAAAGTATTCAATGTTTTTTTTATACACAGTGGCCGCTACCGCTACGCAGATAAAAAAGTGACAATATTTTAAAGAGATAAACGCTTTGCGTTCGTAACAGGTCGTTTTAAAATGCATCGAGTCGGCCCTATCTAAATGAGCTAAAAAAGAGGTAGAAGTAATTTCTTAAAGCGATTAGGTGAGGAAAACGGGTCGTTCTGATGAATCGTACGAGCTATAAGTATGGACAACCGGTGACAAATTAGCTCTAAAGTCGAGAGAAAAAGTTCTTTTTTCGCTTCGCCAAAAAACGTAGATGTACGCGATGTTTTGACTGGCACTGGTATAAATCAATGATATCATAATCAAGTCTCTTACCCCAGAGTCAATCTTCTTGAATTCTGGGTCGTCTTCGTCGACTTCGAAGTACAGCTCTGATGACGTTACTGAAATGATTCCCGGGGCGACGATTCCAGGAGCTACCAGCTTTCCTTTCGTGCTTATATTCACTGGACCTGAAGAACATTATGGCAATCTTGATATATACTCAACGACATCGTTTCCGAGTCTAAAGATGATGCTTAAGCTTAAAATTACATCTTAAAATTTAATACTCGGCGTAATTTCAGCATTTTGTAAAGTTTTTTAGATTAGTCAAATGTGTGTAAGTAAAATATGCAATCATAGTAAGAAAGCAGCACCTTCGAATTGCAGACGTACGTTTTAAATTAGCTTTATCTTTTATTTGTATAGAACGACCTATAATGTTCTTGAAAACACTTTTGCCGCTTCTTGTTGATAATGAGGTGCAAGAAATTGCTTTTAACCGTACTCTTGCTTATTATCAGCGCGAAACAATATATTTCCATTATCTTTAAAACATGATTATTTAATACGATTCAAGAACTTCGAAATATTGCTAATACTTTGCAATGCAATCTCTTAAAAAAACGAGTCACAAAGAAGCGAATCAGTTAACAAAATTTAAATCATCAAAACGGCAATTAATAACTCGCATTCGTATCTCATTTGTAAACCCGAAGAAATAAAAAGAAAAAAACAGCAGAGGGGTGGAAGGGGTCGCGCATACCGGCGAGGTCAGCATCGAGGTCCCTGTCGTCAGTAAGAAGCTCGCTATCGTCCATGAGATCCGATGACTGGATCTGCTGCTGGTGGGCGCGCGAAGCTGCGAGGTGCGCGTGGAATTCCTCACGCGCCTGCAGAATCGCATCTTCAGGCGCGCCGTGCTCGAGCGCAGCTTTGAGTGTAGCCTCCGGGTGGCTCGAGCCCAGCGGATTGTGCACAAAGCGCTTCCGCCGTCGCGCGTCATCCTCCCACGCGTCTAACTTCCAGTGTTCACTCAATCTAGAACAGCGTAATTGAGTGTTTTCAATGTAGTTAAAGGTTATTTGAATTATTTTTTAAGTTTCAATAAAAGACGACTTACTTGGCGGCCATGGGATCCATGTAACCCCACGCTCCATGCTTGTTGGAAAGGATGTTTCGAACTTTTTCGAGCAATCGGCTGGCGATGACATTGTCTCGCCTTCTGGCAGCTGTAATCAGATGGTCACAAGTTCGTTCTTCTTCCCGTCGGTCCAGTAAGGTTTGGGCACATTGAGTCTAAAGTATAAATTAATTTAGCATTTGCACTGGAAATAATAGTTGAATTATTTCGCAAATTTGAAAATTCTACCTCAAAATCGGCGTGTTTAAGTACATCGTCGGCACGCATTCGGTTCAGAATAAATTCAGCCTCGTTGGCTACGCGCACTATGTGATCTTTCATCGCATGGGATAACAGTCTAAAAATATCCATTTAGATTAATAAACATACATGTAAACGGAGACGAGACACGATAATAAAATGTTCTTCCAAGACTTCTCACCTTCCTTCGTTTATGAGTTCAATAAATGCAAGTCCAGCGTGTTTCTGCAGGGAATTTTGCCACTCTTGGGAGCACAGAAGCATGACAAGTTCGACGACGGAATTGCTATTTTTAAACGTCGTTAAGCCTATAAAAAGAAGGAAGAATCTTTAAGGTTACTGGTATTTTTATCAGCAACGAGCGAGAAAAAGGATTACTGTATATGATAGCCGTTAGATTTATAACTTCGATCGTGGAATGTCCATAAAAAGAAAATGCAGCGAAACGCGTGATACGATCGTCATTCCCGACGTTTCGAGAATCCTTAAATACGCGCAATGCTGGAAACACCGCGCGAATACTAATAATGGCTCGCTGGCTATATTTCAGGATATTGCCACTTGTGGTAACCGAGGTGGTAACAGGAATTCAAATAATTAAATAGCATGTAAAATAGAAAATTGCGGACAAAGCGGCGTTTAATTAAACTTTTACTGTTTAGTTATGTTAAACGTTCACTAATATGCTTAATTCGTGTTAACTCATCACTATTATCGCTCTTCAAGTCACCGGTTTATTTGAAATTTAATTTGACTAAAACTCTTTAGTTATTACAACAACTGGAATGCAGAAAAATGTCCAACGCTGAATCTCATACCTTTTCCTTCCATGAGCAGCTCCTGGCCGTGTGAACCGACAAGAGTCTTGGAGAGGAAGGGCGCAAAATCGACCATGATCTCGCGTAGGAGTGGGCAAACGGAGCCAAGGGCCATTTCGAGCTTCTGCGTGAGCGAAGCTTCGCGCGACGGCGTTGGCACCGGTAGATGATCCACTAGGCTTTTAATGGGAAGATCATCGGGCCGGGGTGACGCCACCGTCACGAGGTGATCAGGCACTCGTACCACCGAGATCTCCGTCGTTGGTTTCTCGCCTCGCTCCGAATTGTTCAACATCTCTTGGTCGAGCACGTTACCCTCGTTATCTAGAAGTTTAAATGGTACAGGATTAGGAGGTGAATTCATTGAAATAAATTTTTTAAAAAGATTCTTTTGATTTTAGAGGATTTTTGGACATATAATACAATTGTAATGCAATACATTCAATGAAAATACTATAGATACTTGTTAGCGTACAGATATCATTTAATATACATAAATACAATAAGAAATGCAAAATTGAAGATTTTACATGAACGAAAATTATTAAATAATTTATAGATTGTTGTAAATCACATTTCAATAATTGATGAAATGTTCTTTAGATATGTACTTGTTTGTATACAGATATAAATAAAAAAAAATTTGTGATGAATTACCTCGAGAGTGAGCAATGTTATGAATGTTCCGCGGGTCATCGCGAGGATTCGTTACAGTATCACCGTCTTCATTGAGGTTGACGTCGGTCCAAGCCTCTTCCGACGAGTTATGTTTGTTTTCATTATCGGTTGTGATTTCTGATGGACTTGGGTCGGCAGTGGCATTGTTGCGATGCATAGTTTCTTCACTTGAATCATTACTCTGTAAAGTTAAGCATTTTTCAAATTTTCTGTAAGAATTACCTGTACTGTGCAATAAATGTCTATCACGTTTGCTGTAAACTTTTATAAAAATCAATTTTTTTCTTAACTTTAATAATTTTAAGAAAAATGATACTAGTCATTTATTATATGTAAAAGGAAAGTTATTCGTATGAAAATTATTTTCTAGTAATAGACAACAGTTCTGATTCTTTATTAATTAATTACTATAAATCAAGTCTTTAAATTTCTATTCTATTTGTAGCATTAATTGAACTAACTAATTAATATCTATTATAATTATTATGCGTCAAAAACTATTGGTAAAACTCTGCAAATGGTCACTATAACTAGTCGAATATAGTACACTTACTTTTTATCATACTTTCACACAAAAAAATTTACGTAAATTCTATTTCTATGAAAAATATATAAAAATGTTTACAACAAATATCACAATTATATTTTAATTGATATATACGATTATAATTAGTATTATTAGCATGCAATAACAATATATGTATAAAATATAGTTATAGAATAAAGATATGTATAGAAAAAAAATGCATGTTATTGTAATATGAAAGAAAGCTGGTTTTATTCAAGCCCTGTATTGAAGATAGATGAAAGATAGAATATTGTAAGAGCATAAAAAATTATTAATAAAAAGGCATTCTTTTATTTGAAGCACACTATAGATGTCAGATGAATAAATATTTATGAAATC
>JAWWEQ010000031.1:703071-738032 GCA_035583055.1 Torymus tubicola
TATATTCTCTCTTTGTTATTAATGTTTAGAAATACAAATATATATTCAGTTGTTATTAACAATAATTTTGAAACTCGTATGCTTGTACAAAGCTTGCAAATTTAGGGTTAAACATCAAGATTAAGATATCAATGGTGTACAAAAGGAGATTGCAAAAATAACACACAAAATCTTATTAATATATTCAAATTTGTAATGTATTTGAATGACCCAATTTCGAGTCGTTCATTGGTTTAATTCTTTAATAGCACTTTGAATTTAATAATATTTCACTCATTTTCGCTCGCGGCGGTTCTCTTTTACCTGTGCGTTACGTGGCAGTGGTTCAGTTCTTGTGGTAGGGCAAACTGTCGTTTCCGTCGAGGTGTAATCCTCGAGGATTGTCCTTGAGCGAGGTACACCACTGTGGCCACCCTTCAGTACCGGAAGTTAGTACGCATAGCAATGCAATTATAGACGATGTTAAAAATGAAAAAGTACAGAAGGAAGTTTTAGAGACTTGCACATGCTTTGAATATTTTTATTTGTAGTTAAAGAGACCCTAGTTATTTTTTCCTTAAGTTGTTAGGTGTTAGTAGGTTTATGCATTTCTTATTTACATATATTACTTTACATACTTATATGACATTTTTAATTACTTAAAATAATATTAGAATATTTTATTCATAATAATATTGTGCTCATATACAATTTTATGTTATTTACAATCAGTATTATAGAAATGATAGAAAACCAAGTTTCAAAGCCTTCTATTCCCTAAATCAAATACATATAAATATTCTATGTAAAAATAGAATTAAATTTATTAATTGTTCATTAGTTATATACAATTTTAATATGAACAGGTCTATTTAGAAATCGACATGAAGAACTGTTCACAATTCATACTTCTACAACCAGTGTTAACAAATAAGATATCGCGATATTCATTTTGTCGTAAATGAAGCAATTTTTAAGTGAAAAATTTCCTTTAAACCTGATATAAAATTAAAAACAAAAAAGAAGATGGCTACCTTCTAAAAGAAACATGACAATATCCTGGACGTCAACTTTCCAGTCACGTATCTTCCTTTTTCGAATTATGAGTTGTACGTGCGAAACGTTTAAATACACGCGATAGGAGTATTACATAACGTAATTACATTAAGGGTTATTTAAATGCAAGACATCAATTATATTTTGAAGCGCTACATGCTATAAATTGACATAAGAATATGTTCATAGTACAAAAAACTTAATTTGCAAACTTATGAATCAAAATTCTCTGGATCAAATGCTTTCAATCGTTGAAGTACGTTTTTAGACATGAAGTTTTTTCGCATCTACATGCAAGTATTTTCTCCTAAGCAATAAACATTAGCAGCAAAATATTACAATTTCTCAATGCATCTCTTATACAAAGTGTCGCATTTTAATCGCCCACTCCCAAAAATTGGCAGAAGATATACTCGGAGAAAAAAATGATTAATACAAAAGTTTTAGGATTCAAAGGGGGCCACCTAATGGTACCAACGAGTTTGACCTTGAACGCGATTTTCAAGGTTATTTCAAGGTCAAAGTGTTTTTTTTAAATGTGAACCGCTATTTTTAAGCCGAGAAATGGAAAGAGCAGAAAATTTTACGTTCAGATAAGTACTCTTACAAATTATCTGCTTTTTCCATTTCTGGAGTCAAAAATAGTAGTTTCCATTAAAAAAAGACCACTTTAACCTTGAAATAACCTTGAAAATTGCGTTTAAGGTCAAAGTCGTTGGTACCATTGGATGGCCCTCTTTGAACCCTAAAATTTTTGTATTTATCATTTTTTTCTTCGAGTACATCTGCCAATTTCTGGGGATGGGCAATTAAAATGGGACATCTTGTATAATCAATCAACAACTTCTCTTACTGAAAGTATTCTATTTAATATGGATATCCAAATAATCACATTAAGAAATTATAACGCAGTTTCCTAAATAGCATATTTTGCGAATTTATATAAACCATAAAAGCCACATAATTCTACAAAATATTTATACTACTATACTTTTATTAACATGCACATATATCATTCATATGAATAAATTACCATTATTTTAAGTATTAAGATTAATGTTCAGTTTATAAGATTTTATTTTATTTAATTAACTCAAATATGTTTTATAAATTGAAAAGTTACAAAAATATCAAATATAAAAGATTTTAACTTATTAGTTTTAGAAGTGTTTTGAATACTCGATAAAATCTATTTACAAAAATTTACAATATAAAACTATTTATATTTCAAGTAGGTATTAAATTATTATTATTATATTAAAAAAATATAATATAATTGCATAATGCGATAATTGTAAAATAAGAATATTTACCTTTGTTGAAGGAGGACCTGATGATGGCACATCATGATCAGCTAAAATAGATGAATTATTTTCGTCTACAATAATGACTTCATATTCTCCATCATCTTGTGATTCAGATTGACTCATAACACCTCCGCTTTCTGAAATTCATTGTTGAATAATGACGTTTATATCAATGGTTAGAATACATTTTTATTTGAAAAATTAAAGTATTAATATTAATCATGCTGTATTTTAACAATAAATTTTTTGGCTAGTTGTGGTAGCACTTAAAATATTTCCCCCTATTCGAAAGTATATTTTAACAAATAAAATAGTTACAATTACAAAATTCTTAAAATTATCAGAACGTATTTTTCTTATCATTTCTATAATATTCTTTTCTAAGTATATTGTAAGAAGAAATAAGAAAATACGATTATTAAGCATATGTATTTTTAAGTACTGTCCAACTAATTTTTAAGTCTCCACAACAGGATATTTTTTTATCGATATATATTTTATTTAACGATGATATATTTTGCTATGGTACTTTTTTATTAAGTTGCATCTTTTTATATTTTAAGTAAAATATTAAAGAACAACCATTAATCTCTAAAAATAATGTATTTTATGTAATTATAATAACTTGTAATCTTAAATCTAGAATATGGGGAACTATTAGTGATTATAAGTGTTTGTGTGTGCTATTATAAACGTCGTGCAAACATCAACGCTAGCAAATCATAATTGGAACCAAGCTGTGTAATACAAACAGTTTTTGCATTCATTAACAAGTTCCATAACGAACATAAATAAGTAATATCATTTCAATTCAAGGGAACCACTACAACATTTCTCTAATAAAGTAAAAAAGTTTTGCGGGTAATTAAAACGAGGTGTATTTTGAAAGTCATGCGTCAAAATGCTCAGAAAAGGTATCGTAATACACACGTTAAATATTGAAACAACGCAATTAAATTCTTATTAATGCTGGCATTAATTTGCTATTGATCTTATTAGTTATTAATTTCAGAGTATTTTTGTTATAGAACGTTACTATTTTCTGAGCAAAAATGCAAATAAATTTGGAAGTAAAATCATAAAGGTTTCGCGTAAACATATAAAAACTGGTACTAGTTAATATTTTCGGAAAAATAGTCAAGTCTGAAAACTCATAATATACAAATTGACATTATTATATGGATAAGTAGGAGAGAGTTTTTTATCGGTCAGCATCTAGCACCGACAATCAAGCGCTTCTTATTTCTGACGACATATGACGAATTGACAAATTGATGATTAATAATTGAAAATACAATTTTAGCTTATACGTTTTGGTTCCGAAATGTTAAAATCAGGATTTATTACGTTACATTAGAATTTTCGTTTGGAAGAACAGTTATAATTTCAATAATTATAGTTTTGAGAAACAATCTTGTATTCGACAGAAAAGTTAATATTTTTTTAAGCATTTTGATCGGATCAAGTATTAAAAAAAACGTATACAAGTTGCTGGGCTTATTTTCACGGGTTAATACGGTCTTCAAGAAACAAATAAAGTAACTAAAGATAATTCGGCCATATTCCTCTTCAGATCCTCTTTATAGAATGCTCATTTAAAAATATAAATAGCTGATCAATGTAAAAAATATGACTTACAAATTATTTCAAAATTTTGCTGAATGGTGATTATAAATCTGATTGCAACTTTGGTTTTAGTAGAAGATAAACTATTTGTTTTTTCTAAATGTGTTTGTAATATAATATTCACACAAATTTTCGCTTAAAATGGTTAAATTACGTCGAGTTATCTTACTTTATTTTTTTTTTAAATTGGGCTCTCAATTATTACTTGGGAAGGATCACACATTACGTACAGAGTATGGAACGAGTGCTCATTGTAGCGAAACTAATATTTTCCTTTCAATTTATCAACTTGAGCAATCTCTCTACCTTTACTTGTTACTTATACATGTTTTATTTTACGACTAATATCGTTTTGTTACTTGCTTTACTTTTCATATTTACAAGTATAGCTTTTATAACTTTTGGATAAGTAACTTTTCCCGAAGATATTGCAAAACATTGATTTTTTGAATTTTTGAGGGTCTTTATAAACTAATTTAAATAAATTATCATTGTTGACTCATGATTATAAACTTTGGTAGTTCTAAAATTTTTCTTTAAAAAACAACCTATATTCGAATCGGTTGAACGATTGATTTATCGAAGACGAATATAAACTCATGATTTCTTTTGTTAATTTTTGACTTTGATATAACTGACTGAAATGGATTGAAGAAATCTTTTAAAGACCCTAAAAAATTGTATTATTCTAAAAAGCATATATAAATAGAAAATATTTGGATAAGGTCAAGAGGCTGGGGGAAGAAAATAACTGAAAGGTGGAAGACACACGAACAAAGGCTTGTATCTGTACAAAAAGAAAAAGAATGGGTCTGACAACAGGCGAAAACCAGAGGCTAAGACATCAAAGTAGAGGATCGAGCGCATTCCGTGAGAGTAGAGCATATCACGTCTCTTTCCCCCCTTTTTCTTTTCTTTTCTAAAACGAAAAAAGAAATAGACAAGACGAAACGAAACGAAACGAAAGTAGGCATGTCGTCGTTCGGCGTTAATTACCTTGCAGACCGTAACCAGAGTTTCTATGATAAACGTTACGGGGCTGATCGATATGCTTTTGTAGCGCATGATGATGGTTGTTGTTATTGTGATGATGGTAATGATGGTGACGATGATAGTTATAATTGTTGGGGTGATAGTTGTGGTGGTTGCTATAGTGATTGGGTATGTAATAGCCGGCGGCGGCGGCGGCGTTGGCGGCAGCGGCCGTCGGCGGGCCATTGCTGGCGCGGACATGCTGCTGCTGCTGTTGGCGGCGAGCGCCAGGGCCGCTGCGGATCAGGGCCTGTTCGGTGGCGCCCGCCGGCGGCGGCGGCGTTGCCTGCTGCTGCGCGGACGGGTGCTCGTGGTGGTGCTGTTGGCTCAGGTGTTGGTGGTGGTGGTGGTGGTTGTTGGCGTTCGCGTTAGCGTTCGGGTGGGACCCCGGGAGGAACTGGGGATAGACGTGGTGCGACCACTGCGGGAACAGAGGCCGACCTCCTCCGCCGCCGTTCCCCTCTGCTGCGGAGACAACAACAGCACACATTGGCGCGACCATGCTTATCTCTCACCTCTTCGCTCTTACATGTATTTTTATCTTCCTTCTGCCCCGGGGGGGTCAGACATACTTACCCCCCGAGGATTACTGTATCGCCTGAGCGACAGCTTATCGACTGCAAGTCTATGGCACTTGCTTATCGAAGCTATCTACTTTATCGACAGTTGGCTATTGCCTTCGCTCTCTTACCCACGTAAACAGTGGTACTCAACTTTTGAGTAAAAGCTGGATTTCAAAATGCGTTAATAGCACTTGGTACATCTACTCAGTCACCTTTGCTAATTTAAGGGATATGCTCAATAGATTCATGAGTTCAAAGTCGACGGAACTGTCAAATATGATCAAACGAATTCAATATAAAGGTAAAAAACCTTTGTAATTTTGATTACTATAAAAACACATTTTTTAAATTTTCTTTGCTTTTGAAGTATTTCATTTCAATTGATATTATTGTTCTCAATATTCACACATCAATGTTTGGTAAATAATAATTTTTTTACAATCATTTTTGTCTTCAACTGATTAAAAGACAATTCTTTACAATTTTAATAGAATATTTGCTTTCACACTATTATATAATAAAGAAAGTCATTACAGATATAACTGGGTATATTTATTACTATAAATTTTGCAAATTTTTCTGAATTTTTTTGCAAAAATTTTGAATATGATTTAACGTTACAGATTCCGGTATACAATTACACGTTACTTAAATTTTATTCAAAATTTCTCTTGTTATTTAATATGATATCTTAAAGAAACGTCAAATGAAAAATATATAGCAATAGAAAAAAACTTTAACAGAATATCGAAAAATATGAAAATGTTAGTAAGTATGTAATTACGCAAAGGTATTCCATTTTGGTAAATGTACCATTCTTTTTAGATAGTCGTAAAAAATTTAATATACTCAATGTAAATGAAATTTAACTGTTACATGAATAAAACTCTAAATTTAAAATTAAATTATCCTTGTTGTAGTACTGTACCTATGCCATAATTATTATTTTAATAATTTTTAATATAAAAAAGTAAGTTAATTATATTATTTTCTAAACATATTTTGTATTGTAAATTTACTCTATAGATATTACAAATTAGATTTGTTATCTAAAAATCTAATACAAGCTTTCTATAATATTTTCTGAATTTCATTTTACTAACTATAAAGCATTGTTATAGAACCCTATACATAAGGACTAAAACATGTATTTATAATGTTATGTGTATTGTATGAAATGGTAATTCAGGAAAATGATGATAATGATTGTGATAGAAGATGATAATGATGATGATGATTGAAACTAAATCTGCATTACGATCTGAACTGAATAGATAAATCACAATAAACAGCGCGTGAAAACATCTCGTACTGTATTATATTGGTTTACAAGTTCTGATGATTTATTTCATGATATACCAATGCTTTGTCAATAAAAATTCCGAGATGGCATCACATATGATGCAGTATGCATTTAAAAATCGAATATATAATGTGCAAACACATTTGACAAACATCAAAACTCTCACTGTCAGATACAGGTAAGATGTTAGTCTCTATAAAGTTTAATGCAAGTGCATTCACGCATGCGGACTACCAAGTGAAAGTTCTATTGTGCTCCTCGTGATTCGTTCGTGCGAAAGAAAGATTTGACCACTGATAAAAAGGACTGAATCTACGCTTCTAATATTTCAAAGAATGCATTCACACCTTATCAAGTAATGAAGGCGCGTTTAATAGGGGACAGTAATAATAATAATTGAACACACTAATTTTGTTTGATAAAAACTGTTCTCTTCTTTGTTTTCGAAAATTGAGCATTGCGTGATGAAATTCATAGATTTTGTGCTCTTTTAAAATTCAACATTGTTCATGCTTATCGTCTTTGGTAAATACACAAATATTGTTAGGAACATTTTAACAATGTGAGAGTAAAAAATTTTGTTGAAAGTGCTAATTATATAAAAATAACGTTTAATACAGATAGTTTGTTAACATACTTAAGAAATTTTACAGCAAGTTACTTACTTTAAGAAGGGATGAAGATCATGCTTTCAGAAAAGAAAGTTGCGATCGTGCTTTACAAAACTTTATTTAGAACTATTAAGAAAGTAGTTACTTTTCACTTATCAGAAATTCGCGATGAAAAAGATGAAAGAGCATATAGAAAATATCTGACATGTAAGAGTTTTGAAAACATTAAGAACTTCATAACTCAACGCTGTATTAATATGGATTTGCTCGAAGTGTCTCGGGTATTTTTGTGATATTTCTAAATGTGATTGTAAATGTATTAATGTATTTTTCTAACAAGTGGATAGTGTTATGTGAATGATACGTTATAAAGAAATTCATAATTTATGTAGATTCTACTACAATTTTTTAAGTGTTGAATTTTGCTCTATTTAATAATAGTTCAGTGCAAAATGTATATATAAAAAATATTATTGTTAATCAAAAATTGCAAAGGGAACCCTTATTTTGATTTATTCTTGTATTAAAAATCATTATGAATTAAAAAAATTATTCATCAATTAATGTTAAGATTATAATAGGCGTTAACTGACGTGTTTATTATTAACACGAATTACACTAATGGAACAATAAGTAGGTGTTACATTCACTAACCTGAAGGACTGCCTGGCCTTAAATTTGCGCCATTTGTTTGTATTGTCTGAACAGGACTCGGTGGTCTCTGAGAAACTGGTGGTTCAAGAATGTCTCGATATTTAGATACCATCAATACAGAGATGAAGTAAACTATAGCCAGGGACAGAAACTGAGCCTGTTTGGTTTCCTCCTGGAAAATTTATAACGGTTAGATGCAGTATAAAATTATATAGTTTAACATGTAAAATGCTTTCCCTTTATTAAAAATACTCACAACATCTCTGTATATTACTGCACGCAATCGGTTTACATCCATATCTTGAAGAAGCTTTTCAGGATCTTTGACCGGGCTAAGTTGATTTGCTAAGTTGTCAACAATGTTCTAGAAATGAGTAAAATGAAATGAATATTAATATTTATATTAGTTTTAAAAATTTTAATAACTAAGAAGAAAATAAAGTGGTTTCAGTGTTTGATGTAGTAACTTACAATTAAGTTACTTAAAATTCATTGAAAGCTTTCACTAAAAAATACCATACCTACTCTATATTAAAATTAATTCTCCTGCTTTTCAAAACCTTAACAACTTTTTACTTTTAGTTTCGAGCAGCTTCTGATAAAAGAACAAATTGTTTATTTTTACAGGGTAGCAAGAAATTTATTTCTTTCAATAATTCTGTCGACAATGTCACTGAAACCACCGTCATAAGTAAAGTTTTACTCCAATAAATACGTTAAATAGTGCCATTTACTATATATACTATCGTTAGTGTGTAAAAAAATACTATAATAGCTATGTAGCTATGTATTTTGCAGGACATAATGTCTGTAGGGCACATTAATTTTACAATGTATGATTATTACCGTGACTGAATCCATATATAATATCAGTACAGTATCATCATAAATTGTAAAATATTATAATTATGTATTGATTTGTATACTGTTAAATAATTGTTTTTGGCCTTGAATTAAGCGTTAAGAGAATAATGATAATTTCTGTTAACATATAAGTTGTGGTTTTGTCTGTAATCTACATACCTTCGGTGAAGTTTGGGCTCCACGAATAAGTGATTGTATGTGCTGTGATTTATTACTAGTACCAATTTGTCGACCTAACATGCTGTATGTTCTGCCACGTTCTTTACACTCTAAGCAGTTTCTAACGGCACATGTACAGACCTAAACAAGCAGTTTATTATCGAGAATTAAAATAAAAAAAAATTTACTCTCAAAATACGTAATTCTACCAACCACTGTAATAACATTTACAATGAAAACTTTTTAAAAATACAGAGGATTGTACCTATTACAATGGCATGGGTACTAATTTATTCTCTAATTATAGAAAAAAAACGTTTATCTACGATTATTTTGAAGCTACAGCTGCTTAAAACATTTATCATTTACGCTGCAATATTTAATTTTAATGTAATTTATATAAAGTACGTTAAAGTACTTTCTCCAAGATTTAAAATATGAGTTTTAGTAACTACATTAAACATTTTACATAATATAAATATAGGTAGGCTAAATTAAATATTCACACTACATCATTTTTAAGTTCAATTGCGTAAAATTACACACTCTAAGCTGTACAGAATTTTCGTTAGTGAGAAGTGGAATTAGCAGATCTTGTGCTTAGTATCTCACTTCGTTTTTAAGAAGTTTTTTTTACGTGAATAGTGAGTATCGTATTTTAAAAAGTGGAATAATAGAATTCTGTTCATGTTTTGAATAAAATGTGATACTTTTAATTTTGACTAAATATACTATTATCTAATTCTAAAAATATCTACAATCTATAAACTACAAACCAGTCGTAAACATTGTCTTAGTATGCCACCACTAGACATGTTCTTTTCAGCTTCTAATTCGCCAAAATTCAAAGAACTAGCGAAGATAAGAACATCTGCCATATTGACGAGTCTTTGTAGAAAGGAAACCGCAACTTCAATTGGCATTCCTTGTGTAGGTTCAATTACGTCCATTTCGCTCTGTAAAATTTCGCTCTAATACATTTCTTGTTTCGCAGTTTCCAAAATACATACAATTTTCACAGAGAATTATAATTAATACATATTATCAAAAATTTTCAAATCTTACATTTGGCGATGTTGCAGAGGCGAGCAGTGGTAAAAGTCCACCGCAGGCAATAATAAGGTTGTCTGCTAATTGCGAGATCAAGTGTACAGTGTTAACAACAAATATAGCATTATCGCTACTATTAACAAAGTCTAAAACCGATTTTGTCGAATGGCTGTAAATATAAAATAAATACAAACATTCAATAATATAAAACTCATGTGACGAAATATCATAAAAATAAAAAGATTATATACCTCCGCCAAACTTGAATATCAGTTTCTAATGAAAATAGTACGTCAGATAGTAGTCTTTGATGAATGTATGACCACTTAAATTCCGGTATTCTAAAAGGTGGCCTTGAAGGTCCTGGACTGAACATTGGCCTTGTGGAGGGATTCGCTTGTTTTGTTCTTTTAGACTCTGTTAATATAAAAGACGCTCAGAATTTGTATGTATTATATTTTCATAATTAAAAGTAAGTGAAAATTACTTATAACGTAAGCTGCATAATACGTCGTTGTAAGAGTATATTAATTATTTGAATAATGATGAAAATTTATACATATTAAGCAGAATCAAAGTTGAATGTATTTGAGACGAAATAACTTTTTAAGAAAACAATATGCCAGAAGAGAAAGTTCTTACCAAAATGATTGGGATCGACTTGCGTCGAGGTAGAGGCACTCCTTGGTCGTTTTTGCGGCGAGGAATTCTTTCTTTGGGACATTGAGGCGCCATCGCTTTCGTTGCCGTCTCCGTCTAGATTTTCTGTCGAGACGTTCGGCAAACTTGATCTGCGCCGGTGCGCATCACCGGTGACGACAGTCGCAGCAGCAGCGGCGGCGGCAGCAGCAGCAGCCGCTACCGCTGTCTTCGTCGTCGTCGTCGTCGTTACCGTCGCCTCGGTTTCGCTGTCCTTGTCAACCGCGTCGGCGACCGGTACCGCAACAACGTCGGCGGCTAGCGAACCCTGCTGCGCCGCTTCCGCTGCCGCGGATATCGTTGGGATTTGCTCTTTGGCATTTGGCACTTGCGTCGCGCTATCTACACAATTTTCAACATCGTCGCTATTATTACAAACATCACTAGAGTTCGCGTCGGCGGCCGCGATTTCGTCGTCGACATCGGCCTTTTCCGTCGCTTTCTCCTTTTCCTCCTCCTCCTTCTTCTCCTTCTCCTTATCACCTAGGCTAGTAGAAATTATGGACGGTTCCTTCGTGTCGCGTTCAGTTACGCTCTCACCCTCGCTACCATTAATAACAGCACTTTTTTCCTCGCTCACTTCATCCGCCGCGCACTCGCTGTTTCGCGGAGAATTGTTCGTCACTGCATCCTCGCTAACGGCGTCTTTGCCTTCTGCTTCATTGTTCTCGGTGTTATCGACCACCTCAACGCTCTTTTCAGGGCTGGACACATCAGCTTGGCTCTGCGTCTCTTCCTTGATATCTTCAGATTGTTTTTCCTCACTTTCGACTGCGATCGTGAGGGGCTCGATTTCAGATGATTCCTCAATTTTTTCGGATTCTTTCTCCTTGTTTTCATTTTCTTGATTTTCACTAAGAGAGTTGACGTCAACCTGCTCATTTTCTGAGACCACGCTTTCTACTCGTGCAGTAACATTGTTGGCTTCTTTATTTTCTTCGCTCGAATCTGATTCTTTGTCTTTGCTAACTTCTTCAATCGATTCACTTGATGTTTTGGTGTTTTCAATAACGTCATTGACTTGTATGCTCGTGACGGAAACCGACTTAATGTTTTCATCGATAAGAGCAATTTCTTCGGACGTCTCAGACAAAATCTTGTCGGATACAGGAACATCAGTGTCGCTGGCTTCCGACTTATCGTAATATCCGTTTGTCATTTCCTTTAGCGGCGAGGCAGTGGCCCCTTCATTCTCCTCTACTTTTGTTTTTTCTTCCGTCGTCTTCTCTTCGTTCGTTTCAACTTCCAACTTGTTGGAATTTTCCTCGGTGGCAGGTTCAGTAGATGGTGTCTGGATCGACTCTTCACTCTCCCTGATGGTTGACAAGGAGTCCTCGTTGTTTTGTTCATCTTGGTTCGTTTTCTCGCTCTCTTCTTCGTCCTTCTTTGCGGCTTCGTGCACTGCTGAGTCGGGACTCGAGCTTTCCTGCTTCTGGGCATCGCTGAAGAACTCGCTCGAACTCTCGATCGATTGAACCTCGCTCGTCTCCTGCGTCGTCTGTAGCGACAGTTCACTGTTCGCCTCCTCGAGTATTGTCGGTGTCTCCGTCTGTTGCGTCCTCGGCATAGTTTCTGGTTTGTCGCTTAAGCCTGAGTCCAGTGAGGTAACCTCGCTAGGTGATTGCTGATTGCCGTTGTTGACCTGATTGCGGGATGCAACGATCGCTGGACTACCGTCGCTCTCCGTGTTGTCGATTGAGTTGAGGTCGCAACTGCACGATTCGTCTAGTCGGTCATTTGCCTCAATTGCATCGTATTCCTGTAATTAAGGATAACATTTAAATGGAGATGATTTTAGCTTGATTTTTTGATGAATAAAAGCTAATCAATCAAAATTTAATTTTTGGCATAATAGAATTTCAATTAATTGAATAAGGTAAAATAAAAAAGCAGATTTAAATGATTTTATTGACTATTTGAAGTATTTAGAGAATAATGAAATACTTTAAAACCTCTAATAAGAAGTTTTAAAAATTATTATTAAGGAAAAAAGTTTTTCTTCAGTGTTTTCATAAATAATTTTTTATTTTGAAATACTGTAAAGATAATAAAAGTGTTAAATACCTTGTAGTTTCCATCGGTATGTGTAATTTCTCGAGTTTGATCATTCACCCACTGTCCTGGTCGAGTGTAACCATTGTTACCGGAGTGCTGTTGATCCCAACCCGAAATTGTACTAATTGGCCTCTGTTGTCTAACTTCAGGATCGGTAATGTTATCTGATCTCTGTCTCTCATAGTGTTCATACATTTGAGCGAATTGCAGTTTGAATTCTTCGTACGACACCTGATCGAACGAAGAATTTTCAATTAGTTTTAAATAAGATTTATCTTACTCTTTTTTAATTGAAACATAAACAATTTAAAATTGAGATTTAAAACAAAAGGTCTCGTGAAAAAATATATTTAAGATAGAATATAAAATAGATTAAAAATTACATTGCACTATTTGTTTAATACAAAGTTCTTTCATGATTATCTATTTGTCAAAGAATTTGGATACTTCATACGTACTTTGGAATGGACGATAGCAAGAGTATCAACCCAAACTCTCCAACCGCCATATTCGTGCTTGATCGCGTGATGTAAGAGCATACGAAATAAAGAGTAGACCATGTCGGAGATCTTCTGTTCCTCCGTATTTTTTGGATGGATGTAAGCCATAGCTATCAGCCACTCTTGCCAAACGGACATTTGTAGAACTGTACGTCGATTTTCGCGATTGTTATTACATAAAAGCGTCATATCTGAGAGGAAGAGTTTTTTCACGTCGAGCAGTTGTTCTGTTTGCTTCGATTGTCTGATAAGTGTTGCAACGACTTTAAGAATCACTGGAAAACAAGAAAAACATTGTTAGTTTAATGTAAAATAAGATAAGTTTATTTGTAGTGAAAAGAAGCTTTTAAATCTTACTTGGATTCTCTAATCGGTAGTGTGATTCTGGTTCCGGGTGTCTCGTATAAAGAATTTGTTGACTAATATGTTCCGTCATTATCTAAATTATAAGAAAAAACAACGTATAAATATTCCTACAAACGCAAAATCTTATTTATGGTACAATTAGTTAATATAAATAGTTCACCTCGTATAAAACATTGTACGTAGGTAAAGTAAGTGTCTCCTCGTTTAAAAGTAATCTTTCCGCAAGTAATGTATACAAATTATGGGGGCTCATCACATCATACTTTCTTCTATAACAAAAAAACAGTGAAAGTTATTTGATTCTGAGATAGACCTAAAGTTAATCATGGAGTAATAGTTTCGTACTTATGTGTACTACGACTAAGGAAGAAGCCGAGTAACTTTAACGCCTGTAGCCTAATCAATTGACTTTCGGCCGCCAAGAGCTTGAAGATCGTCCGGACGCCCTGCTTCGCATCAAATGCTGGAACCATGGATGACGGTTGTTCCGACATTAGGGAAATGAGCATCTGTAGTACATCGTGCAAGTTCTCGTCCTATAAAGCAATGTTATTTGAAAAAAATCCAGTCAAAAATATTATTAATGTAGCCTCATTATATGAAAGTTACCTCATGCATCGTTGTCAGATAATTTAAAATACTTTGTAGTTCATCATCTTTGACTCCGTTACCAATCATGATTAGTTGTTTCAGAAAAAGAAGAATATAAGATCGTATCGTAAGAATATCTTTCTGCTGTGGCCTTGGTCCATCTTAAAAAAAAGAAAAAAATTTGAAATGACGAAAATTAAAACACTATATAAAAGGTAAGGTATTTTCAGTGGACGTTTCGGAAATACTCATAACAATAGCCATCCAGCGTGAGCGAGGGCCAGGACTAAAAGGGGTGAGAGGGCTGGCGCCTCTGTGCGCGTAGGGCACTCAACTCGCGGTTGGGTAGATTGTTATACGCACCCAGTCCCTTTGGCGTGATGCCGCTTTTGCTGCGGGGGTTCGCCACCCAGTAGTAGTACTTGAGCGTATGCACGGTCTGCAGGACCGTAGAGACACGCCTCACGTTCGAGTAGATCTGTGTGTCGCTAAGGAACTCGGTGGCCAGGTACGAGTAGAGCCGCGTTTGCACGGGCGCGGGCGTGTAGATCCAGAGTGCCGGATTGAAGAGGACGTGGTCGAGCAGCTGCCATATCAGGAATGAAAAGTAGAAATACTAACATCACCATGGGTCTGCCTGTTCTTCGGACACACCAATCTAGTTCCGACTTTCAAACTTTACTCTACTACCCTCTCTTTGTTGCGCTTCCGATTGCTTTTTTTCCATTTTTGTTTAGCTTTCCCTGGCTCGCTTCATGCGAGCGAAAGCTGCCATTGTTGGCTCGATTTAGCCACTCTCTTTCACAAGCTACGCTTTTTCGAGTCGTATATTTTTTGCATTTTATTGACGCTTCATGACCGGCTATTGAAAATTGTTCGTGTCACATGATGACATGACACGTTTAGATTTAAAAATACTTCGCTTTTTTTGAAGCTGTTATTTAATAAATTGATTGATTAATAAAATATTAGCAAATGTCGTAATTTGAAAAAAAAAAGATTTTTTTTTCTAGATACACAAACATCATATTTACAAAGTGCTGTATAGAAATTGCTGACGAAAGAGATAAATTTTAACTGGAAATTCCATTTCAGTGAATTTCAAATTTTAATTGAATATAGATAGACTTATTCGAAATAAAATCTTAAAAATACTCATGTTTCGAATTGACATCATGGATGAAATATAATGTGTATTTTTTTATTATTTTTTTTAAAAGTATGTAATATGTATCTTACCCTAATATTCTTTTTTATTAAGATATTTGCATATAAAATGAAATATAAATTTTACTTGCATTATTATATTTATCCACTAGTTTTTTAAATTCTGTCACGAAAGAACTTAAATGTTAACACTTTTACAAAGTGTTTAAAATATTAACGAAATATTAATATATTTTGAGGTATTTTTTTATATATATTTACAGTATATTTGTATTTTACAAATTTAAGGCCGCTAAACAAAAATAAATTTAATTACGACACTTGACAACACTTAATACACAAGACTTATATCAATTGACGATACGTTATTTGTACACTAATTAAACCGACGTTGGAGTTAATTGATAGTACACGAATGTAGAAATTATCAAAGTTTCATAAACGTTACCTAAACATGCATCAAAAAAAATTTTTACAATAATTAGATTACTGATTTAATTATGCATTCTGGATCAAATTGATTATATGAAACTAACTAAATTTTGATGAAATTAGTGCTATACGCTTCATTATTACTTAATGAGTAATTTGCGCAAACGAGATATAGTTAGAAAATAAGTATAAATATCTCGTTAAATTGTATTTTATATTAAATTCTCATGCAAAAATGCAACATGAATTTTAGATATGATAATTAAATAGTAATATAAGTGTTTTATTTTCATTTGAATTGGTTTAATGATACACGTGAAGTAAAATTTTCTAATTATTAAAATTTCATTAATTATTTTAATTTGTTTACTTTTGACAAGTGCAAAGTAAACATATATTCAAATAAACATTATAATATTTTTTATGAATAGCAAGGCAAGCAATAATATAAGCAGCTTGTCAAACTAAAAAATCGCGATAGGCGTTGAGTAGATATGTAGAGAAATTTCAAAGTCGGTAGATTGCATGCGTTCCGTAAAAAATTGTTTGTAGATTCGGCCAGTAGTTATTTCATTTACATGCTTATACCAATCGTATGTGGCTCTTGTGCTATTTAAATATATTAACTGATTTATAGTGAATCAAGTTTGTGAGCAATGAAACTATTATCCGTTTACTGGTATCAACAGTCGAGGCGCAAAAAAGATTTGCAAAATAATGCTGTGTAGTGCATAAAAATGAAAGGTGCTCATGTGCGATTAATTAAAATTTTTTAATTGAAAAATAAAAAAGACATTCCCAAAAATTTTTAAAATTTCAATATAGCCAATCAACTGAGTAATTGCCGGTATATTATAATTATTAATTTAGTATGAATTTGGTCAGCATGAATTTTTATTTGAGAAAAAAACAAGTAAATAGAATACTGTAAAAATTAGTTAGATTAATCAAAATTCAGATTATTGGAACAAGTCTGTCTTTTAAGTAAAATTAGTACAAATTTACATAGCTTTTTTTGTTATTTAACGAGGCTACTAGCTACTCTGAAATACCTGCTTCAACAGGAGGTCGCTATTCGCGCTGAGGCATGTGACTAGGTGTTTTGTGAGCTCAAGAAAGGAAGCAAGAACTTCCGTAGTAAGATGATCTCGGCTTGCTCTTTGAAGCATGTAACTAATTACAAGGAAGCCTCGGTTTTGCACCATGTGCTGTTGGACTGTTTGCGAGCTCTCTACAAGGTCACATATGAATCCCAGAAGTTTTGAACTGTAAAGGAGCAAATTAAAAGTCGCATAAGAACAACATCTTATTTTGTAAATAAAAAAATTTGTCGGTTCAGTGGTATGTTATACAAATGCAATATGGGTTACGAATTTTCCTGAACAATTAATTTTCAGTAATTGTGTAAAAATCAATGGTTAGAATATATAGAATTTTGAAAATTTGGATAGTTAATTGGAAACATTATCAAATCAAAACTTTAAATGATATTAACTCTGAAATTATCAATTAAATTCAACAATTTTAAAACTTCATTATAAATATATTTTCAATAATAATTGTGAATTATGAAAACATCGTTTGATCAGCCAGGAATAAATTGAAAATAAATTCGAAGTGATATAAAGGCAAAGTATAATTTTTTTGTGCTGAACTCAGTGAATAATAATTCACCGATTACATACATCAAACATGTAATAGAAAAATTATATTAAAGTTGACGTTTACATGAAAAATTTTTAATGTACGTAATAACATATTATTAATGATTATAGATTATTAATAAAATTGAATAAAAATTCTTACCATAACGTCGGATCTCGTTTGATATCATTAGGCGCTATGCAGTCATAAGGCATATCTAATTGTGAGAATAACGGAAAAAGGACTTGAATTCCGCCGATGGAGTTCAAGGTACTGTGTATAGAGTGCGTAATTACAGCTTTAACATCCTAAAAGTATAATCGCAATGGAGTAATTTATTTAAACATTATTTAGTGAATAACTTTTCTACGGTGAAAAAATACTCGTACTAAATATAATAGAACTAATAATTTAATTTCTTTGAATCATCGTTCGTTTCTGTAAAATATTGAAAAATTCACAGTTTTAAAATGATAAATAAAGGAAAACAAACAAACCTGCAACATTAGGGCATGTGGAGTATGTACAAAATAAGAAACGTTTCCCTTTGGTGCGCTCTGTAGACATAATTGGGAGTCCGTCGCGACTGGATTGTACATGAACATAATTGCGGTGGACAACTTTCCATCGTAGAGCACCTGCGACATCGAAAAAGTTCTCATTGTTCTGTTCAGCTCGGTTGCAAAAGAAAAATAACGCGCACACATGCGAAAACGTTATTGAAATTGCGCGCGTGTTTTTTGAAAACGAACAAGAGCGATGCACGCCCAATAAGCTACGGAAAAACGGGTGCACGCCTGAGTAAATGAAGGAATTTTCTAGGATATTGTATAGGCGACGGATGATAGGAAAAACCTGTGTGAAATAGAAACGGTATATACGCATGCGTGATTTGAAAGGGAATAGTGGACGATGCGTTTAATCGAAACGTTGGCCGGTCACAGTTATAACAGTCAACTATCTACAATGAAAATTTATCTACTCTACAAACTAAAAACACAATCACCTTTTACGCTAACAAGACGAAATAAACAAAAAAGTTTCTAGAACAAATACATGGTAGTAAATTGTAAATAACACGATAACAAACAAATAATCAACGTTTTCCTACATATTGTGGAAAAATAATATCAGAATTCAACGGTATTCATGGACACTTGAAACTATGCCAATATAAAATTTAAACAAGTATGCAGGAAAATGTTTGCAAATATAAAATTTAGCACAGAACAAAAGCAAATAATGAATCGAGACAGATATATACACTGAACAAATGCATAATGTTTTTACTTATTACAGACTACTCGTGTTTAATCGAGTATTTTACCTCTGACGAAGGTGAGCTGAATTAAACAGACGAATACGTGCGCAGTATCGTAATATTGTTTTTTTATTTATACATGTCAAAGTTAATGATGATTAGAGGCGAAATGCAAAATAAAAAAGGCAAATCAAAAGGGGATGCTTACAGTTTTCATACTTTGGTCCACCATGCTTGATTCCTGCTCAGCACTCACCCTTTTATGATTGTCGGGCAGATTTAGGTAACACTCGTTGTCGAACCGGAACTGACTCTGCAAAATTCGATTTCGAACGCTTGAGTGTCAACAATTTCGGGCATTATATATACACACACACACTCTCGAGTGTCGGCATTTGGCTCTCAAATAAATGAGGTTCGATGCGCGTCATTGTAAACACGTGCTCCATTGAAAATGCATTAAATTTTATGCGCCCGCCAAAGGCTTTCGTTGCGGATTCCTACACCGCAAATATCTGATGTATATTGACAGTCAGTATACCGATTTGCTTTAAAACTTTTCGCGTATAATAATGCTACGTCAAAATAATATTAACTCTACCAACTTTTGCATTTTTCATCGTATACTATATATTACTCGCTGCGGAGTTAATGTTAAAAATATTAAAAATTCCGTTTCATAAAAGTAATGGATCATTCAGGGAGTACGCGTATACGCATGGCTTTGAATGCATTTTCGCGTTTTGTGACGTCTCTTCTATAATTGAGATAAACGGACGGGAGTCCCCATAACTCACCTTGTATCCGGGACCTAATCGGTGCATCGCGCAAATCTGATGCGTGGTCAGCGCTTCGCTGAAGAGATAAATGGCGCTCATCTGTCCGCAGAAGACGCGCTCCTCGTCCAATTCCGGCGTCGCGCCGATGTAACATTTGTCGAATGGCTGTGAAATATAGAAAAAAGAGGCGTCGTATAGGAGGGAGTGGTTCACGGTGAAAAAGCGCGCGAGAGAGGCAAGATAGGAGGAAGATTAAATGTGCGCTCTCGAGCTGTCCAGTTGTCCCACCAATGAGAGGGGAAGAAAGGAAGGGGGATAGGGAATGAACCCGCTTGAAAGAGTACTCACGTCGTTCGTCGAGACGAACCAAGCCATCTCCGTGCTCGAAGCCAGTTGACCATTAACCAGACACTTAATTTCGCTCTTAGTCCACCTATTATATATGTACACTACCGCGATCATGTACCACTGAAATGTTACAAATTTCACGATATTTAGTCATTATTACAATGGAAATAATACTTGTTTACAGCGGAATTTAATGCGACTATTCTCAGATTAAACTAATAAAGTAAGGAAAATTGGTATGAATAAATCACTGAACACATTTCTACAATTTGCTCAAACATATTGTTTTCTCATCATTGAATAGTCACTTCATTCGTATATTATTTAATATTCAGGTATGAAAAATATTTGATAAAAAATGTATTAAAAAAAAAACTATATATACCTTTCGTGGTTGAAATTCGTATTTGACACAGTGTTGGAAGCCCTTGCCCTTAACTTTCATCGACGTAAGGACTAGACAATTGCCAACGAAGTGCGCTGAATAACCTACGCCTTTGCTAGTTTTAAAACTGAAATGAAAGAAAAATTAATTAATAAAATGCACAGAACAGAAATATTCATCCGTAAAAGTGCCGGCTCACGTAAAGAGAATATAGAGAGTCATTGAAATTCGATGAATTTATATATACGTGCTACAGTATCCATTGTACGATATTCACCGAAACGAGCATGCAATTACGGGAAACAGAAACACAATAATGATTCTTATTCAGCTATATCTACCGATAACGAGATCAATAAGCGAGAGCAGCTCTCTCGACGCTGTTATAATGGCTGCGCGAGAACAAGAGAATATTTAAGAGCGCAAGATATTTCGAAAGTTTCGTATTACCTCCGGGCGGCGGCTGCGGCTGCCATTGGAGTGAGCTTTACTTTCGAAAAGTAATTAAACGCGCGCGCACGCCCTTCAAAAAACAAACATCGCACTTGTATCGAGAGGGTATATACTTACCAATACAGGTACGGCTTCTCGCGTTCGATATTAACGGAGTTGATGGGATCCAGTCTGAACCACGTCGTGAACGTAAAACCGCTCTCGTGCGGCCACTTTGCTAATGGTGGCAGGACAATGGCCTAAACAGATGGCAGATTATTAGAAATGCTGTGATATGCGCAAGAGAGAAAGATAGAGAGAGAAGAAAAGAGAGAGACTTTCATATAAATGCCATAAGGCAGGTTTCGGAAATTGATATGGCTGGACAGGTATGTGTGATGTGTCATTCGTGACGTTATGCGTATAGAGTGTGGGATGGCTTAATGTTAGAGGACCGAAGCTACGCCGTGACAATGACACGAGCGTAGACGCTAATAGGCACCAGGTAATTCCTTTGACTATATGTACCGCATGTACGTTAGAGTGCCATGTCGTTTGCTATAGTGGCAATAATATTGCTATTAGCAATTTAAAAGACTATTATGTGCCACGAAATAGCCTCATTTCATAAGAGATAAATTGAGAATTTTTTACCTCTGCGCGCTCACGTATCTACATATATGAAAAATGTTGATTCGTAAGATCTATTTATTTTTTAAAAGTTTTGAGCCTTATATGATACGTTGTTATGAGTTATTTTTACAGTACTCTAAAATATGATATTAATTTATTTTTATTGAAAATATAATCAATACAAAACAACATAGATGAAATAGGTTTTTGTTTTCAAATAAATATAAAAAATGAATTTAAAAAGAGTTTTTGGAATATCGTTCAGAGAGCTCAGTAATAGCTTCGCTGCAGTTCGTAACCTGAATTCTCTATTTTTTACTCTAACTTCAACAATTGTTATCCCGTATTGTGTTCTGACGTGAAAATCGACTTGAAAAAATAAAGGACCCCTCGTACTCGAACGTCTCAAAAATACTTCGGCAACACTTGAATGTTTACATTGAACAAAAATTTCATTAAAAAAATAAAATCATTAAAGACGTGAGCATAAAATTCGGTATATATAGCTCTCTTTGAGCTCCGCGGGACAGGAAAAAAGCGTATAAGGGCAGGCTGATGACGCAGAGAGAAAAGGAATAGTAGGGGATAGAGGAGACACATACACATTCTTGGGGACAGGCAAGTAGAAGACGAGGGAAGGAAAAAAGTCGCTGCTGCCGCGAAGGGAAAAGAAGAAGGTTAATCGACTCACCGATCCCTTTCGCCCGGGGAAACTGAAAAAGACGTCAGGGCCGTTTCGTTGCGGCATTTGCCGCAGGACGTTCAAAAGCTTCGCCGAATGGCGGGGCTGCAAAAATCGAGAAATTGATTTCGTTACGTCGTCGTTGTCGTCGTAGTCTCGCGCAAGCGCTGGCTTTGAGCCTAGCGCCGGCGCCAATCTACACACAGGCGCAAGCGCAAGCGGGTTTAGTACAACGCTTACCCATTTCCCTTTGACTGCCTTCATCGCGCCGAACAAAAGCTTCAATTCTTTCACGGTTATGCTGTAGCTCGCCAGCACACCAAGCATGTCGATCAGCAAATCTGTTGGATTAAAGCAAAATGTAAACAATAATTCGCTTGTTTCCTTTTTCATTATTATTGCTTCACGGTATTCATATATCGTCTACAACTCTTGTATTGTATGTATTCTTATTCAACATTATACTGTGCCGTAAATAGAAAGTTTATAAATACTTCTTTAATTATCGGCTCCCTCGAATTCAGATCTCTATGAAAGTTATCGTAATTAAACTTTGACGATTAGTAACATTGTTAAAGTACTCGAGAAAGTTTTAAGAATATATTTATATAGTTTAACTCGAACACAGAATGTAAGATTGTAAACTTTATTATTAAAAGTTATTGTTTCAAACGTGGAGAAAAGAACAATGTCAAAATATCAATTCATTTGTTTTGCTTTCAGAAAATGCAGCATTCATTGGTAAAAAGAGATAATTTTTAACGCAGCAACCATTAACGTAAAAGAGAAATCATGAAAGTTCATAAAGTTTGCTGGATGAGAATTTAGCGCAGACGCAAAAGGAAACTCGTGGAGTTGTTAGGTATAATGCCGTAAGTTTCAATATGCTTACGTGAGATGCATAAGATTTAGAGTGTGAGAGCGAGAGAAGGATCAGATTTTGCACTAACTGACTCGAAAGCATAAAGATAACTAGGTCAAAGAATCCCTTTTATTGCTTTTCAACTTATAAAAAAAGGCATGTTTGATGAAAAATCATTGTTAATGGCGGAAATCTTTTTCAATATTTTCTAGTTTAAAATGTGGAGCAAATGCTATATGTATAAGATGGCAGTTAGTTTTAAAGTGTAATATTTGAAAATAGAAGTTCTGCCCTGTACGCAGTGAGATATATGTACATCAGTTTATGAGATACGTGAATCAAATAAAATTATAATTGCAATCGATATTGCAACGAAATTGATAGTTCTTTCCAATTTTTATTTATATTTTGCGAAGTCATTGATTTTTATGAATCTTTGCTAACATTCAAACTCTTACATTCTTTTATTGATCATAATAATGACCAAAATCATGACATTATTATATAACAATCACGGTTTATGATTAATTTGTCATTGGTACTTCGACTTTGATATTTAGATATTCTACTAAAGCGTCTTATCGAAACGGTGACTTCAGTATAAATGATAACTTTATGAAATTCATAAAACGTAGTTCAACATTTTTACTACTATACTAGTTTTACAAAAGTGGCTTGAGTTACATCAACGAACAAACTAGCAGTTAATCTATTAATTCATGTATACCAAAGTATCGACATAATTCGCTTCAGTCATATCGATATAAAACGTAAATAACAGATTAATACGATTGTACTGTCGTAAAAGAATGTCAAAAAATTTTGATTCGTACATTTTGAAATCCCTTTGATAATATCTTTTATTTCAACAATATACTAAACACATATCGGATCGGTGGAGAGTCAAATTCATATGAACAAAAAATGTCGAGTTTTTCAATCGTGAATTATTTACGTACTCTAATACATCAAAGGTTCTCCGCTGAATTGTGCGAAATAACAATACAAGAATTGCGCTGCTGCGTCAAAGAACAACTGAAATGTAGTTGTCAGGGCTCAAAGACCAAATACAGGCAAATAACCGATGAACCAGGTAGTCAGCATCGAGGCTTTTATTGTTCGTGTATTGATAAATAAAAGTTTTGTCTCAATTACTTCGTACTACACAGTATCGGTGCTTTCATATAGCGATAAATCAAATTCTAAGCAGGACCTTTTCCCGGTAAAAATAAACAATAATTTTAAAAGTCAACGAAAAAGTTTTTCAAATGTAATAATTCGTAGTAGATCAAAGTGTCATAAATTCTTTCGTCTGTTAACGATGTCAATAAAACAGTTCACAAGTTTACGAGCAGTAACGGAATGGAGATAGGAAATCTTTTAGATTTACTGAAAATCTTGGCACTGACAAGACGATCATTCTCCCGGGAGCACGTAAACGCTATTCATCGCAGCAAGAGGAAGATACTGAGGCATCCCAAGCCCGCAGAGCTTTGATAAATAGTGTGCACAAAGACTGTACATAATTCGGCGCGAGTTCGCGCGCGAGCGTAGACGCCTTGGAATTGTGGATAATTTCCTCTAATTGCCGGAACGTGATCCTTCTTAGCTAACGGCCTCGTTATTTTCCGGAATTGCAATACTGGAGCTCGGCATCTTGCACGAGATTCATAATTAGCTTAGCTCATAGAGGATTTCATTACTCGACAACGTGAAACTATGAAAAACTTTAGTTCCATTAAAAATTATTCGAACTTATTGGCTTATAAATTTTAGTTAATGGCTTCCAAAGGAATTTTCTTCTGCAATAAAAATAAAAATCTTTTTTGTATTTTCTTCGTAGCAAAAATATTTGAAATAGATGTTTATAGCTTTCTTATTTTATGCTATATTATGATTTAAAAAGTAGAGCTTTTTATACGTTTATTCACTATTCACCAAACTAAATTTTTATTACACAAGTTGTAACAGCTTCCCAGGGGTTGAAAATATCTAACGGAATTAATTTCAAGAAAAATAAAATAAAAACTTGACTTTTAATATTCATTAAAAAATTTTTACAATATCCAATAATTGCGCAAAAAACTTGATTAATTTAAAAAATGCAAAAAAGATAAGTTTCCTGTGTTACTCATTGCATTCGTTAAAAAGTAATAAAATAATCAATATACTCGGTACAAACCTGCAACAACGGTTTCTGCCCGCGATAACCGATGCAGAACGTGTTCGATTAGATTGACATCTGTGCATGCCTGCAGGTTTCTGACACTTTTCCTCAGGATGGCGATGAACACACTCCATATTTCAGCCTGAAACAATTAAATTAAAAATGTGTTGAAATATCTGTTATATTAAATATATTCTAGATATCACAAAAATAAATGTAAAATATTTGTATCATTTTTGTATATTTTTTATTTAAATTCTTTTCAATTTAAAAGCGAATATTGTACGCGCTATAAATTTCTCTGTTAGTGGGTAATAAAAAGTTAGAGCTTTTAAAATTCCTGGTAAAGTTTCTGAAAATCATGATTTTCTAAAGTATTCAGCTATGCACTAAATAATGAAATTCAAGCAGCATTGGAATCGTGTTTCCAATAGCTAATTGTAAACAAAGAAACTTTAATAGAGTTCCGAGAAGTTCTTAATAAATCTCAGCTTTTCATAATATTGCGGATTTATTGAAGAAAATAATCGACTTTACGTGTTATTTTAATACTGCTTCATAAATACCAGTAAACAATTTCGTTTATTTAATAAGCAATGTGTTTTATACGTTTAAAATACTAAAAATGGTAGTTTTGACAGTATTGTAAGAAGCATTAAAAATTCGATAAACGCGTCTGTTTAAAGTGTATATCGAAAACTATCACAAACTCGAAATCGAAGTACACCGTACGCAAAACCATCGCCACAAGCATTCCCATCTCTCTCCAGGACGAGGGTATAACGCAATAACAAAAATTCGTCGTGGAGCGATGTATACGCATCGCCGAAGGCTTCTGCCATAGTTTGGCACGCATACGTTGCCGCCACGGATACCAGCAGCGCACGTAGCCGCATAATGCCGACGGATGGCGCGTATGCGTTTATACGTATATATATGTATACGAAGGGAGCGGTGATTTACATCGATGCTTATACGTGCGCGCTTTCCTGCTGCGAGGCTTTTCAATCTGAGTTTCTGCGCGAACACGACGACGGCATGCCGCGGGAAATATACTGTTATAGCTATACGCGCGTTTCCCAATTTTACCTTGTCCTCGGCTACGTTCGTACGATCTGTCCCTGTCGCGCGTACGGCAGCACCGTTGTTTTTTTCACCCCCGCGTATTTATCGCACTGGAACCAGTGTTTATATTGAGCTGCGCGCGGTCAAAATGTGTGCGAGTGTGATATTAAAATGTCTCATAGCCGTAGGCTTGCAGTGTGACGAAGAAATATTTGAGTGGGTTGGGAAGGGTATGAATTTGTAATGAATGGAGAACAGTTAACGTGCTTGCATACGTGAGAACTGTCCAAAAGAAGTTTGGATTTATGAAATTTCGTATTTAGTTACATACAATAGCATGAGTGTTAATAACGTTATCTTATAAGTATATTTTAATTTTTTCGAATTTCTACGCAAATTGACAAAAAGTCAAGTAGAATAAATTACGTATGTTCAGACAAGCCTATATAAGAATTTCTCTTTTACACTTCCGATCGAGTTCTAAGGTGATTCGAATGATTTTATTTTATGGCAATGAATATTACGCGAATGTTTTAAGACTAGTATTTCGTTTAGGAGGGCATGTAAGTAGTGTATAAATAAATGTATAGAGCTGACTTACACCAAAAAGATTTTTTTTTAGCCAATGAAGGCATTCAAAAGTTTATTTTCAATATCCTAGATTTTTTGATTAATCAGATTAACTGTAATAGATTTTCACGTTTTTTTTATCAGATAATCTTAAGTGGAATTATCGAAATTGTATGAATTCATAAAATAAGATACTGCCTTAAAATATTTTAATTATGCTAATGTGTGTATAACGTAATAACATAATGTGAGAATTCAATTTCTGTCTCGATATAGGTTTAACTTTACAAAAGGCTCTTATTACATTTCACGCGATTCCTCTTTCAACACACGTAATGAAATATCTATATAAATTTAGAGTATTCATTTAAAGTGAAATAAACTGAAATAAATCATAATAATGAAAAAAAACAATGATAAATGATTAAGAGACAACAAAACAAATTTCACTTGGCAAAAATTTAACTGCCAACCTCGCTAAATAGTACGGTCTATAGGATCGGCATTCACTGGATATAGCCGGCTTTTCTCTATAAAATACGGCCAATCACAATAGCAATTACAGACGATGAAAGGGGCACTGCTCCCTTTAGAGGTAAAAGCGATTCTTTCATTCTCTCTCGGTTGAGAAAAAAACGACAGCGCGCAACAGACGAGCGAAGAGAAGTCAAAATGAGCGCGGGTGAAAAAGGGAGAGAGAGAGAGAGAGAGAGAGACAGAGAGAGAGACAGAGATTAAAGTTCGCTACTGCCTCGTAAAGATTTTAATTCATTAACGTTCGTTACGGCCTTCGCGTGCATTCCGTCATTTATCTCGTTGTCGATCCAAATCAAATCACGACGCGCTAGCATACCTGATTATTCTTCTAATTATACTTGCGTGGCGACTACTTATAAAGAGAGAGAGAGAGAGAGGAAGAGAAATAGAAAGAGAGAGAGTCGCCCTTTCTAGCACAGAGCAATATCCTCTCAATTAAGGCGGCAGTTAATTTTAATAATCAAAATATAGACGTTGCCCCACTGTCGGTGTCGGCAGAGCCCGTGCGATTCATTTATTCGAATTGATTAACGAGCGAACGCCGACGCCGTTCGTTACGCCTTTGAAAGACGTGACGTCTCCCTCCTACCATTAATGAATATCGCGGATGGGATGAGTCGAGCGACTAGACGTCGAGCGTGATGTATAATATACATATCCACCTCGACTCTGTATTATTCTGTGAATATGTGTATATGTATATAGATGTGCGTTTGTTCCGTGAACAAGTAATGACGTCAACGGGTGAGCGAGCTCTTTTTGAACATCAAATTGCAAGCGGAAACGCGCTCGGTCGTGCACGTCTGTAATATAATACACATTCGCGTTGCCAGTAAGCTGCCCCACTTGACCCCTTTTCAATAATTTCGTACGAGAAAAGTTTCGCCTTGCATCGCTGCAGGGATGCGACACGAGAGTTGTTTTCGTATGGCGCGTGTGATCGCGAACTTTTCTTTTTCGAATCGAAAATTGTTTCTTCTTTTTGCACGTACTGATTAGTCGATACATTCGGTATTTACAATGTAATTTTTCTTTCTTCTATCCACATACTCTTTTCACACTATATTTAATGGAAAATGAATTGAAATATTAATCTGAAGTTAAAATATCATTATATTTTATTTATATTCAATTTAAAGGAATAGTTTAGCAGTAAATGATAAAGCCATGGACTTCGAATAAATTTACGGAGCGGGAGAACACAAAAGACTTGATTAAAAGTGTGAATCTGTAAACAAGCGCTGCAGTTCCTAAAAAAAGAGAGCTCGCGAAGAAAACAAGAACAGATCCGCAGCGTGAACTACTTCGCGCTATAGTGTATATACACGCCTGTGCATGCGACGCTTCTCTTTACTACTTTCTCAATGGGCCGAGCCCGGGAGTGTATAATATAGCTGTAGTAGTAGTCGCCATGCGCGCGCATGTAGGTGTGTGTACCTATGTGTGTGTCGCCGGAGTCAAAGTCGAGCAGGGAGGCGACGACGAGACTCCGCGCAGCTGCCGCGGCGTGCGCGAGGTCTTGAACTCTCTCGCTCTCCTCCTCTGGATCCTCCTTTTCCCTCCGTCTTTTTTTAGACTTAATTATTAAGGATAATTTTAACAAGTTCGCTGTCGCTCTGCTGCTGCTGCTGCTTCGTCCGCGCTCGTCGTCGGCCGCTCTTTTAATTAGCTCTTAAGGGACTGAACTAGTTGCGGACCATTGAAAACGCGACAGCGAGCAAGCGCGCGAAAAAGAGGTTTTATTTTGTAAGCGAGTTAGGAGGCGCAGCAATTCAATTGCTAATATTTAAAAGGAGACGCGAAGGCAAAATATATCTACGAAAATCGTCGGAAGACGGAGAAGGGGTTGAGGGAAAAAAATTTCCTTTGCGCAAAGCGCCGCGTCGTTTGAAAGTTAAACATTTTTCTCGAAAGTTTTGACGTGCCTCGGGCGACTGTGGTTTATTTTTCTCAGTGAAAAAATGTGGACGCGCGAATGCTACTGGCGCGTGTGTTTGCTAGTCAGTTTAAGCGCGAAAGACACGAAAGAAGACATTTCAAGCTTTGAAATCTTTATTCAAACGTCGCCCGAGCTTTTCTCGCAGTCGCTGCTTTACAGAGTTTTAAAAATTGCTCAAACTTTTTCAAGATAAATCGTATTCCGGTGTACTTTGTCAAACGCTGAAATATTTTGCCGTGAATTTTGTTTAAAAGCGGCGAAAATAAAGCAGACAAAGTTGGTATAATCGAGATTTATAAATGGAGAGTATGTATTTCTTCTCCATTGCTTAATTAATTTTATAATATAATAATAATTTCATTTTACATTGCTGTGATACGTTTATTTATTTTAAATTTGAGTATATTTCTTATTATTTTAAAATCAGTAATGATATCGATGATAAAGTTTCTGTGAAATACAGTTAAGACGTTTCAAGGTATTTCATAAATCACTTATTAACGCTGTAAATAAATATATCATTAATGTTGAACAATTTTTTTATTTTTTTACCTTTGAAAAAATATTAAAACTTTAAGCAGCTTACTATTATCCCGCTGTACTAGCGTTACAATGTTCTGTTACTAGTACTTAGAATAATAACAAAGGTAGAGGAGTTGCGTAATTATCCGTCATGCTTTTGCGTTAATTGCGAGAATGAAAAATAGCCCAGCGGAGAGGTCAACATTAGCCGACGAAGCGTAAGCCACAATAAAACATTTAATATTTATAAGCTCATAAATAACAGCGTAAATAATGAAAGCTTGGGTACGTATCTGTGTAATATCAATCGCAGCGTGTGTATGGGCTGCCAAATGAAAAGCGGGCCCGTCCCCCGCAATAACAATGACTACAACAATAATAACAGCCGCAATAAGAATGCGTAATGAGAACAGGAGAATAAACGAAACGAGCGGATATAAAATAATAATAATGACAATAATAAAATGAAAATGTTGGATTAAATCGGAGCGCAAGCCGGGGGACTGTCTTCACATTCGGCCACGCTATCGCGGCCATTGGAATGAATCCGCGGGCTCGCGCACCTGGGAGGGGGTGGGAGTGGTGGACAAATCGGAATGCCAGGCCCGCTCGCGTGCGCGTTCCGCGGTGGCGAAAGTTTGTAATCCCCCTCCCTCGCTCATTGTAGAATCTCAATTAAAAGTTGCATTGCTGGCCTTTAATTTTCCACTGCGGTTAATCCGCACTGGGAGTCGATATCGCTTTAAATAAACACTTTGGTACAGAGCCATGCAGCATTGCGCGAGCAAAGCGGATATCGCGATAAATTCCGCCGTGGCCCTTAATCCACTACGGCATTATACAGCCGTCGAAACGACAAATTGCACGACACAGAGCGTCGCCGGCTTGAAAAACGGGGACTGGCCCGTGTTTTAGTCGGGTTAATGCAGTAGCGGGGGGAGGGGACAGGCGATGGGGGGATGGCGGACTTTGTAATCGCAGTGCGCAGCTTTAACGAGGAATATTACTCTTTTTTTTCGCGTATCGACGCGAAACAAAGGAGGAAAAAGTCATTAAAGCCGAGTCCGAGCGTATTCGACGCGACCATTGTTTCGCTTTTGCTGAAAAATGTTTTTCCGATTTATCTTTCTTCTTTTTGTTTTTATATTTATGCCGAGCGGGACATACTTTGTTTTAAATTATGTCTCTGAATTTCGGCGAGACGATATGCGCATCGGAAAAATGAACTTTTTCATGGAAGTTCTGGGCCAGATTCTCCGAAAAATATTATGTACAATATTTATTCTTTTTTAATTTCAACATTTTTTGTAACATATACATATTGCAAAATTATGATAGTTTTCGTCGGTACATCTCGTGTAAGTTATAGATCCCAAAAAATGTAATCTACTTTCTAATCACTTGCGAAAACTTGGCTAATGGAATATACATGTTAAGTTATAACGAGGCGCCGGTATAAGATGCATGAAGTGCCTGAACCCGCGAAACTTCTCGCACCCGGGAGTGTGTAAAAAATGTTTCCCTACTTAGTCGGTGTTTTTGCAAGCTCGAGCGAAAGCGCCGGTCGTCAAGGCGTCCCTCTTCCTTTTCCTCCCGAAGCGTAATGTATCACCGCGCAAAAAGAGAGTATCGAGTGCAAAACGCCTAAGAACGTGGCTCAAGCGCGAAGAGCGCTTCAATCTTCGTTCGCAAAAGCGTGCACGGCGAACCTTCTCGTTCGGCTGTCGGTGTATAGTCGAGCGTTTAATCATGCACAGGAGAAGTTTAGGTCACGCGAAAAAATCGCTTGCGGTGAAGTAAATAGTGGGGCTGATATGCACCGTTGAATTATATGATGCGAATGGCTTGGAAGTATGATTGATGTTTAATTGGAGGAATTTTATAGATGATTTTATAATGAATTGATTTAAATGATTTATATGTATCAAACTTAACTAGGTTAAACATAATAAAGATTAACGGGGAGTACCGTAACTGATAGCGTCTATATAATATCAGCCGGTGAGCTTCCCGCTCTTTTGGAACTACAGAATGGAATCAACCCTTTTTTGCTCGGATGTATAGCATAATAAAAACATATTTCAAGTTTAATATTTAAAATTCAGAACTGACATTAATAATTTTTCAAATCTGTGGAATACTTCTTAGACTTTGGATAAAAAAATCTACATATTGACGAAGTAACACCATTTTTTTCTACATTGGATAATGACAAAATACTTTTTTTCCACGACAATGACTAATTTATTGCTCCGACATCTTTCTGTGAATTTACGTAAATGTACTTTATAATACTATAAAGTACTATAAAATACATTCATTAACAGAGTGATTTTATAAAACATATTTAATTACTTTCATTGTATTATTACTTGGAAAATACTATTGACAGAAAACTTGTGTCTGACTGAAATCGATTTTTTCTACTGTTAGGTTTAGTTATTTTGCAATTTCAAATACTATCGATAATTTTTAAAATAATTGTAAAAAACAGAAAAACTGATTGCACCTTCCATTTTTTACAATCTCTATCAGCAGTGAAATACCGAACCAATAAATCATTTTCGAAGAGGGAACGCACTGATTTTTCGATATATAACTAATGACAATGACATTATCGAAAGAGGGAAAGGAGCGAGAGGCATTGGCGTGTGCGTGCATTCCTTCGTGACTCCGATAATTTTCGCCCTCCGATGATTGATGGAAGTTGGCGCCCTAACATTCTATGCTTCCCGCCGACGTCTCGTTCAGCTCATATTTATCAATGAGCCCTTTCGGGCCTGAGACAACATTGTGATCTCTTTCTCTCTTTCTGCTAGACGTGCAAACATAAATATTGCTTACCCAAGCGCCAGGCGATAATTGCTCTTGGGGTAAATGAAGGGCGACACGTAAGGGGGAGTAAACACGAGATGTCTTTATTTGTATCAATATTTCTTTGACTTGTGTGCATTAATCATTTCGAGGGAATAAAAGCCCGTTAATTATTGAACCGATAAGTTGATGAATTACGACATTTATTTCTGCGCTATATCCAATTCATAACGCATTTGCGGTTAAGTTCATTCGGAATTATGCGCAAACTGCGTAATTAAATAAGATAAATTCCTGGTTTATCGCTTGGAATTTACGTCGCCAACGAAATTACGCGCTTACGAAATAATTCTTAATGAAATCTGATTGTGAGATTATCTCGCAAGTTTTTAATTAAAGCTACGCGAGTTAATTACGAAATTTCGCCGAAAAGTAAAGCCGTACAGGGGAAAACACTTTTTCCCCACTGTCCCTCTCTCTTTCTCTCTTCTTCCCGTTTCTCGCACATTACGAGAAGGATTTGTACCAGTATGCATAACTGTTGACGGTTCAAAGAAGAAGCGTAAGGACGAAACGTGAACTCTTTTACCGCAAAAGCGTCCGGTTAAAAATATAACGCGTGCAACGAGTTGGTAAAATTTCATTTAAAGAATATTTTTACCTTTTCCTCGAGGCGGGAGGCGAAAAGAATTAAGGACTTCTCTTTTTCTCTAAAACATCTCTGACCATTCGCGTAAATAAGTGCTTTTTATATAAGATAAAGTGTGGAATTAAAACGCGAGCTTTTATGTTTAATACCTACATGAGTTCAACCTTAATAAGATGCTAAAACGAGCGCCGTGAAGTGATTCAAAAAAAAAGTGCATATGCAGCAGCGAAATTGAGTATCTTTAATCTTGAACGTTTAAATAGAGTGCATTTGCAAATTTGATATATTACATTTGTTTGTATATTCAGGTTGTACATTCGAATAAATGCAATTGAAAAATTTCAGCATTGCAAACAGTAATAAGTTTTCCGAAGGCCAATGCATTAAAAAGAATGCAAAATTTTCTCTAGCCCTGCTTTATTACTCTTCCGCACTCTAAACTTTATAACTTAATAACTAGAGAACGTTCAACTCTCCAGAAAAGTCACTTCTGCAATTGCATTATAAAAGTTGTTTCCCACTACAGCTTTAACTTTATTCGAAGGGTACAAATGATTATTGTTTTATTAAAATCGAATGACAAGTGTACGACATAAACTACACAACGCCGCATCGTTAACGAAATCTCGCTTTCACGTGCACTACTAGATTCGCAATGCGTTGTATTACACTCGTGCAAATCTACTGCCGCGAGCTAAATGAAGCACTCGTCATGGCATTGCAAATAACAGCGTCGCGCGAAGTCGATTGCTGCTTGCGTCGTCCAAGGACCACGATCGCAAAGACGCGCCCGTTGGCACTTAGACCGACGACGACGATGAGCTGGCGCATAATCTCTTGCGATGGTAGAGAATCGGCCTCGGTAGCAGTACCACACCGCAATGTCAATGTTTGTCGTCTTCCCGCGACCTCGCCACGCTCGCTTTCGCATTTGCATAAGCGAATACATATACGTGTGTGCGTACGTACGTACGTACGTACAGTGAGAGCCGAAATCTCGTGTGCATTATGCATTACAGGGATTCGAGTGTGATGCGTATGCTCTACGTGTTCCCTCATTCGATATTCTCTCTTCGTGCATAAGTTTTGCTGCTGCCGGCCGCCCGAGTGCTTTCTTTTTGAGACATATATACATAGACACACTGGCAAGGAGCTTTCGCTTCTTGAATTTTTAATCAACTTTTCGAGTTTGTCTTTTGGGTTATAGGATAGAAAGTGCAGTGAAGGCGCCGCCACCGCCGCCGGCTAAGAGATTGGGTGGCGCTTCTCGTGGTTTCGATCCTGATGCATTTAAATTAGAGGGATTAGGTGAGTTTTTGCTAGAAGACATTGCGTGGAAGATCCAAGGAGACAAATTTCGTAGGGGAGATTGCCATGAATTATATTAAAGCTCACGTGTTCTAACAACCTAATAACACCATAAAATAACAAATTTTCATGGAAAAACGTTTTATAAATTTACTTATGGGCAGTTCTCTGGTGAATCGAGAGGTCAAAAACTTTTTTTCTTTTACAATCACCTAAATCACTTCGTAACCATCCCATATGTTATCCTGAATTATTTCAGATTTTTTTCACTTCTAGGTTTTTAGTGGCAGAGGGTCAAAGTTGGTGATTTTAGCATTTTCTGCATTTTTGACCGATTTTGATTAATTTAT
>JAWWEQ010000031.1:745100-787501 GCA_035583055.1 Torymus tubicola
TGTACAAAGTATCTGTATAAATCCCAGAATGGGCAAAGATAATTTTATAACCTAAAAAAATTCATTTAGGTTTTGATCTTCAAAAAAATCTCTTATCATGTTCATGTGTTTTTCGTAATTTATAATGTCGAAAATTTGCACAATCTAAAGTAATTGTATCGGGGCCGAGATCGTCTATAGTTGACTTCAAATTTTAAGTGAGCTGTCTAAACATTGGACCCCCCCCCCTCAATAAAATTTTTATTCGAATAAAATTTTGCGGATGAATAATGCCCATCTCTGATTCTATCCATACTTTATAAATGAACTTTAAAATAGTTTCAATATATATATATTTTTTCAATTAAATAATATTTATAGTTTTTTTTCATATTCGAGTAATATTCGAGTTTATGATTTTCCATTACGGTTTCTGTTTTGTTTGTAACTATTCATACTACCAATTTGTATATAGTACATTTCTACAATAAAAATGAAAAAGTATAAAATATTGAAAAGCAATTAAAAAGCTAAAATGGTTTTTCAATATACCTTGCCTAATAAAAAATGTCATGACCTATTTGTAAAGAGGAGACTGATTTTATAAGCATAAGAAAAATATCGAAACGACGTTTGCAATATTTTTTTATTCACGTTTTCTGTTTCTATCAGGCTCAGTAACAGAAGAAACAGCAAAAAATGCCAATTACTCGAAAAACATTTCAGCCACGCGTATGTGTTTCAGCATACTGGATTAATTAGATAATTAATTAAAATGATTAATTAGCTCTTTCTTTGATAGGTCACACGATCGATAATTGACTCAATAAAAAAAATGAAGTACGGATACAGGGGATGGAGGAAGTGCCTTCCGGAGCTCTCAAGCTAATTACCTTCACGCGAGCAAAGCCAGAGCTGAAATTATTTGTATGGAAGATCACGTTTCGCCTTGTGCAGCGCGCGCTCGCTCGTGCTACAGGGAGAGTCAGTGGTTTGTAAACAGATAAGTGCAGATCGGTTCTGGGTGGGAGTGAGACAGAGTAAGTGACTTTACCGCACATCCACAGGATTGGCTTACTACCCTTCTCTCGCTCGTGCTCATAGGCTCTGCTATTTCTCTCTCTCTCTCTCGCTCTCTCTCGCTCTCCCTTGTAGTTACATGTATCGTTGTTTCGAAGGTGTGTGCATGTCCGTTACGATCTCCTCACTCGCGTATAGGCCATTCTGTGCGAATGGTATATAAAAATCTTTTCTCAAATATCCGAGTGTGAACAGAAATGCACATAGTGCCTTTCAATCATTTCAGATCTACAAAAGAAGTAGCGACTGGTGTAAGAGGATGCGCTATGTACTAACGAAAAAAGTGTTGTTTTTCGATTTTATATGGTTATTGCCAGGAAAATTAATTTAGTTCTTTTTTTTTTGCAGAATAAACTTGCTTCGTTGAGAATGCGGCTATCGTAGGTTTGTTCTAAAAGGGAAAATACTGTACATTTAGGGGGTAACCTTCCTTGGAACAACTCCAAAATAATCCGCTTTGGCTGACTGAAAGCGAAATTACGACTGGAGCTATATAGTAACTGAGCTACTTTACGCCAGACTAAACAATTTTCTCTCTCTTTCTCTCAAATTTCGTATATTAATGTTCTTCGTTACGTATATTGTTACTGAGAGTAAAATTTAAATATCGTTGTTACTCCGGTAGCGTTTTTTAAAAATTTAATTGTACATTATTTTTTAATTTTTCAGTTTCCACTCGTTATGGTTGTTTAATACTTATTCCTATTGTGTAGTCTTAATTTTTTTAAACAGTCAGATACTTCAATATCATACATTTTAAATTTTATTAATAAAAGAATATTTTAGACAGCCGATATCTTATACGAAAAATATTAGTTTTAGTCTTAAATATTTATCTGTATTCAAAATATTTATGATTGTTATAACGACATTTCAATTGTTTTTTTACTTATTTAATTTATATATTTGATATCAGAAGAGACTGAAACAATTTCAATGAAATTACTGGGATGGATTTGCGATGTATGTTCTCTCTGCCATTTATATCAAAATTATGTTCTTTTCTTGAATGATATTTCATTGTTATTTTGCACTCTGTCGAAGTAATAATAATTTTCCTAAAAGTCAAAACCAGTGAAAATTATTATCTGTATACTAACATTTGTAACTTATATTTGTAAGTAATTTCATTTTTTTACTTATACCATTTATGAATGCAAAAAATTAAACCGGAAAATTTATTGTGTGGCCACTTTTAACTGCTCGTGTTATATAATATTTGAATAAATTATTTATATTTATTATATTGGAATAATATTACAATAACAAACATTTTTTTAAACAAAAAATGTCTTAGAATAATCTACGAAAATTATCACGACATATATGAAAAAGTTAATACAAAACAGTCATAATTATTTTTTAATATTTACATAAAGAATAATACGAGTACTTTGTTTTATCTCGAAAACATTTTGGCAGAGAGAAAACTGTTAGTCTATTTTCAACCCAATTTTTTTATAATATGTTCTTTATCAACAAATTAAAATTTTGGTGCTTTTGCTACCCGGTTTCAAAATAGCATATATTATAAATAAAATATTTGCATTGATAATGACAATTTTTTTTTCAAGCAATTCATCACAACAAATAATTGAAATATTGAATGAAATATTTTATCAAGAATTGAAATTAATCAAAATTACACAGAATATGATTGAGTGAATACTTACAAAGAATGAAAGATTGGTTACACTCACCTGAAATAGAGAAGCAGTTTAGATTAATATACAATATAAAATTATTATCGTGTTATTTAAATTAATTTCTCATACAATATGTAATTTGTAAAAAAGTGTATTTCAAATTATCTTACAAAGACATTGTTTACAATTTTCTCTTGATCCAATTACTTAGCCATAAATCAAGATTATTTTTGTTTTTATACTCTGAGATAAATATTTAAATAAAAATTGCTATAGTTTATTGTGACCGGGGGAAAACTCGCAGTGTCAAAAAATTTACTATAGTTTCTAGCAAAAATTGCTATATGTCTGCTAATTTTTACGATAGTTTTAGTAAAAATTGCTAGAAACTATAGTAAATTTTTTGACAGTGCGAGTCTGTCCCCCGGTTACAATAAACTATAGTAATTTTTATTCAAATATTTCTCTCGATGTACTATTAAAAAAATAACATCTAAAAGATAATCCACTCCGGTTTTGCTTATAAATGAACCCATAAGTCGTTAAATGTAAATAAATTTTATTCGTCGTTGTTTATATACGTTCAGGACGACTGCTCCGGAAATTGGAAACAAGCTAGTCTCGGAAACAAGAAAGCCCAGAGCCTCCGCACACAGCTGATTAAATAAACTTTTCATTCTCTCTCTCTCTCTCTCTCTCTCTCTCTCTCTCTCTCTTTCGCCTACTCTCTCCTTTCTCCCTCCTCTTCTTCCTCTCTTTCTCTCTTCCTCGGCGAAGAACATTTCCTTCATAATTCAAATCCTCATCCCTGGACGCGCAGCGGAAGAAGAATCGTATTAGGCGTGTACCTACTACTCCCGCAAGAATCCTCGAAAGAAAAAGCCCCACTCCTATACCCGTTACACGCAGCTCTTGTGGGCGCAAAAAATGGAAAAAAGTAAGAGCACATCGCTTCCACTAGCCGAAGAAAATTACTTTTCTCCTCGCGTAATCCCAGCGGATGCGTCCGCTGCCCTGGTATTGAATATGCGAGCAAGCGCGCCGAATCCTCGAGCTTTGCAACCTACCCCCCACGCTTTTGATCCCGAAATTTCGAATAGCCCAGCGTTCTCTCGCCTTCCCTCTCCCCTCTTCGCTCTTCATAGTAGCGAGATCTACTCCCTTTTCTCCTAAAGCAGCGATTTTCTGATCTCTAACTGCTGCCTCGTCGACACGCGCGGGCTCGTGGTGTTCAAATTTAACGAGGTTTTATCAAGATAAGCCGGAATAAGATAGAGCCACGTCTTAGGCAGGGATGTGTGTATATACACAGTCCGCAGGATTGTCGGGTGAAGGGGAGAAAATATACGAGCGCGAATCATCGAAGGCGTTTGGGAATTTCACGTCTCTTTTCACGCGTGCACGCGCACACGGTTCCAATCGGAATCCTCTTACTAGTGCTGTATTGAAGAAACGCGAAAGCGCCGAGATTATTTTAGCCCTATTAGGCTCCTTTTCCGCCTTTGGGCTGTATTCGTGGAATTTCAAGAATAAATTTCAAGCTCAGCCGATCGAGATTTTTGTTGCACGAATATTAAGTGGAAGGAGACAGGAATGGGGGCGTAATCGGATATTTTTCGCTTCGAGCCATAAACATGAACCGAAAAGGGAGCCAGAGAAGAAGCAAGAGAGAAAGAGAGGTGAAAAGAAAGACGTAGCAACGCGCTTGAAATTGTAATTCAGATAGATTGAAATTTTATCTTGACGCTGTGATTCGCGTGGAAGTAACGTGTTCTACTCCTCGTCCCTTTCTCACAGACGGACGAGAGAGCACGAGAATGAACGTCTTTCTCGAAAATCAGCACCTTTCATGTGTGACCTCATTTTTGTAAGCACGGGGAAAAGAGAAGATTAAGGAGAAACAAAGGATAATGACAGTAAAAAATATTTAATATTGTAAGTGCACCGTACCAAGAACTCCGGATTATACCAGAAGAGGACGATGGATTTTTTCATTTCGAACGTGCACATTATTTCAACGAAATATTACGATAATTCTTATATCTTTTGTAATATACATCAATGATAAAATTCAAAAGATATTCATTACTTCATTGTATTCATCTCTATACTGAAGTTATTAAAATGATAAAAAGTATTCAATTGCTTCATATTACTTTCTCAAGAAAGAACAGGCGTAGCCTTTTGGGAAATACAGTGGTTTTATCGAAGAAAATAATGTGTCTTATTTCGTTGCGGAGTTCGCCAGAGAAGTTGATCGAGTGAAGGGTCTTAACCCGACTTTATACTTTCAAGTATTTTCGCGCATTGACTGATCATTCCTTCGATTTTTCAAAGTCTATTTTCCTCTGTCGATCGATAACGTACTTCAAACTTTTAAAAGAAGACCTATATATATTTTTATATATTCCGTTAATAATACAGATGAACGATTGAATTATATTTTAGTTTGGTTTATGACGAAATATATGATTTGAATTGTAAATGAATTAAAGTAATGTGCAACGTGTAGCAATTCCAGCACAGTTAATCAAAATTTGATACTGGCAAATATTCACTATATTTTTACTATTGCATGATTTTGATTCTGAAAGACATTTGAACAAGTAAATCTAATTGCTAAATGAACTTATTTCATTTATTCAAGACCAACTTATATTTACATTCCATTTGTTGTTTTATTAAATATCTTTTTAATGTACTCTCTTAATGTGGGATAAGAAAACGTGTTATTTTAGTAGTAATAAGTCAGATTCATTATTTCAGTATTAGAGGTTCAGATGTCCAAGTAATAAAATTAAAATCTAAAGTAGTGATCAATTTGTCTACTAATTAATTATTATTGTAGTTAAAGAGACGTTGGTGTTGTTGTTTAGTATTGACGTACTTTAAATTTGAGGCAATAAAAAAGTTTAAAAGATTTTGCAAGAATAATGCATTTTCGATATCGCATAGGAAATCACATATTATTCTTCTATTTGAGAAACGATTTTTGAGATAGTTTTTAGCCTTTTTATGGCGAATTAGTCGAAAATTTGAAACGAATTGTTAGGAAATGGCTAGAAAGTATCTCCAAAATCATTTCCCTAATGGGATAAAAATGAATGATACCCAGCCTAAGAGGATGTATTCGATTATAAATATTTAATCTAAATAAAAGAGAGTAACAATATGTTCTTCTTAGACTAGTTATTGAAAACTATACTACATAAAAATGATGAAATTTTTTGGCCTACTAAATTCACTAATATCTAATTAATTTTATGATAGCAATTAATTTCACAGAGACATCGATGACTAACAAATATGTGATACTACTGTATTTACAATCATACATTAATAGTGGCAACAATTGAATCATTTATACGATACGAAACCACTTGACTGTCATTATTATAACCTAGCATCTAATTATTCTGGTGCATTTAATTTAATAAGAATTTAAAATTTCAAAGAGGTCACAGCGCGGAAGCATTCAGGTGAAAATTTGCAAAGAGCGAACGTATTGGTAGAATCTCTATAAATACATTTAGTCTTAGAAATTCTGATAACTATTTCATCGATGCACCTGAACGTCCGAGACTCGAGACGATTGAGAAAGTCCAACGTCAAGGACACGACGGCAACATAGACACTCGCCACCTGTAAGATTTGCGCGGAGTAATAACTGTCACATCGCAGGCTTTCTCCGACAGGCGGCGTCCGACTTCTCTCTCTCTCTCTCTCTCTCACACACTTCCTCTTCAGGTTCTTATCGATTTCGCGCAGCCAGCCTAGGCGTCTGAAAAGTTATCGGCCGACTCCTTAATCAACGAGCGCGTTACACGCCCTCCCAACCTTTAAGAACGCCTTAAATCGGCACTTTGCATTCCACCGAAGAAAGGAGAAGGGGGATGAGTCGCGAGGGCTTGTAAAAGCTTCAGAAGGGGCTGGACGGAATGTGTCACGCGACTTTGCAAGTCCCATTTCTCTTTGCGAGACTGTGCGCGTGATTGCCAATAAAGCAACCCCTCATCGAGTCAAGGGGAGAGGTTGAAAGCGAATACGATCGACTAAAGACTGCGCCGGTACCCGAGTGACGTTTTCTTTTAGTTCCCCCAGCAGAATAAATGTTTCTTCTTTTTTAATGCTGTCATCTGGATTCTTCAAAATCTTCTATGATGAAATTAGTTTTATATTTCACAAAGGGAAATGTGGCTACTTTTTAACTCAAAGTAAAAGTCTGATCATATAAAGTATGTACTACTGAACTTCTCTAAAATATTTGACTGCACTGAAAAATATATTCAATCAGTAGTTAATTCCAACAATGTGTTCAATTATAGATTAAAAGCTTTTAATAAATCGTAAAATCAAATATTATCTATTGCATTGTACTGATAATAGAATATCCTGCTATAATATAATCGATATCACTTTCGTGCGATGAGCTAAAATCAGTGAACCTTGGCTGTTACATAAAGATGGGGCACTTTGTAATAAATAACTGTCGGTTCTACTTAGAGAAGGTATAAAATATAAATAGTATCAAAATCAAAGTGAAATATTAATGATAGTTTATATTGCGCCCTGTTGGTAATACCGTCTAATCACCGAATTCAATTGTGAATAGTTACCTACAATTCTGCTTTATGAAAAAATAACAAGGTTATAATTAAAGAAGCTTCTCATAAAAAATCTATTGCATTATCATTTACGTTAAATTCACAATACATGGATAAATTTCATACTTATTATCATTTATTAATTTTTTAGCGAAAATAAGTTATTATATATCACTTTCGAGAAAGCAAATAGCTAATTTGATACCTCATACTCTTAATAAACTCCATTCCACCTGATCCAACTGTATTTACTACGTAACAAAAGCATCATTTATCCCATTACCCCAACTGTATGAAGCTGCCCGAGACTCTATACCCCACGAGACAACAGGGTTCCGCAAAACACTACTACGTCCTCTCCCTCCCGTACATGCGACGTAATTCAAGATGACCGCGCGTGAGCAAAAAGACGAGAACCGGCCATTAGGCGCACACCGCGCTTCTGCGCATATTTGCCACGCGCGCGTGCGCGTGCACAGGGGAGGGGATGGGGGAGGGCAAAAAGCCATCATAGCCCTTCTTGTAATTCAACGACCCCCGGGGCAACGACAAGGTGAACTGCCTCGCCGACGCGGCGCCTACTCACGTCTGGATGTTGTTTACGCGCCAGCATAATATTCGTCGAGTAGATCCACGCCCGCGCGCGTTCGTTCCACTTTTAAGAACGGCTGCATGCAAATTGCCTCGTTTTGCAAGTTTTTTTTTGCCCAGCAAAGGCGACGAAGACTGCCGTCCTTTTTCACCAAGTTTTTCAATTTCTGACTTGAATCTTCCTTTTTCAATGCCGCGAGCTTGCCTCAACACTTAATAGACTTACGCGTGCCTCCCAGCTCTTCCCTCTTCATTTTAAGGCCACAGCCAGTCTGTTTATTGTTATTGGTCTTTGATTTCGTCTCTGTCGACCCTCTGTTTTACATGTAATTTAAGTCTACGGCGTATAATTATTTTTCAGCTGACAAGGGATTTTTTGTTCGAGTCCGGGGTCACGATTTTACGTGAGCCGTTAAAGAAAAGAAAAAGTATTTAATCTGTGGGAGTTATTACATGTTTTGTTTTTTACATTGTACGAAGCAAATCTAGTTTTTCAATAAATGTCCATTAATAAAAAACTTTTAATGAGTTAAGCTGATTAAGTTTGTTTTATTATTTTGTGTCGTATTTTTTAATGAAGAAATTATTTGCCCTGGTTTTTAATACGCAAAGAATATTGCATCATTCGTTGCTGAATGTTAAATTATTTTCCAGAGTATTATTCTGATTTTCTAAAATTACCATTATTATGCATATAAAAATATGATTATAACTTAAAAAATCTCACGCAAAAACAGCTTACATAATGTGTATTAAATAAATATTTTCTGTTTATAAGTAATTTAAAAACATTTTAACTGACACATTTTACTGTTTAAGCATTTTCATTTAAAATTTTGAATAAACCTGCCTTATCCTCTTCCGTTTGAGCATAATTTTAGTAATTAACATTTAACGAAGCAACGTATTTATACTAATTAATTCGTCTCCTTTTAGAACCTCGACGTCTGATCTAGCCTCTCCTCCCTTTTCTTTTTTAGCTTCCTCTCTATGTTGGCGTTTCCATGCGGTGGTGCGCGTGCGAAATCGTGACGAACCGTTTCTCATTAATACTGATTCATCTCTCTCCACGAGCCAGTTACTCTGCAGGGCAATAAGACGCCGTCTACCTTACCTCGTCAACTTCTACTCGCCTCCTCTTTCATTCTCCCTTTTTCTCTCCTTTCCGAATATGTACATGGTTTGTTTGTCGCCGCGGCGGCACCTAATGGCAAAGAGATTGTCTCCCTCGCGTTCTCTCCCTCTTTCTTTCTTGTTCTCTTTCTTCCTCTCTCTTCCTGTCTGGAGCAAAGCAACAGAAAAGGGGTTCGTTAGAGCTTTCGGTGGAGATCTTTTTTTGTTGCTGTTCTGGCAGCCCGATGAATTTATCCTTGTCGCCTTGTTGTTATGTATGCCGAATTGCGCATCGGAAAATATAATTTGTAATTTAGTGGTCTTTTGACCGTTGCGATTTATTGATGAGAAATGAGGTATTTTAAAAAATATATGGCGTAATTATTTAGACAAAAGTGGGTTCTTTTTTATGCGGGCTTATATTTTAAAAGCTCATTTTGATGGTTTTATTTTTGGCTTGATAAGTGAGGGTATCTCAAATAAAACATTCTCTTCTTTTTTTATTCTTTGAAAAATCATCGTATATTATTTATAAAAGATACTGAAGACGTAAGCTACTTAATTAAACAATATTTAGTTAAAAAAATCACATTTAAATTATATGTTACAAGTGACGTCTAATTCCTGCTGATGTCTATGCTTCTCTTTTATCTTTATGTAGCAAGTGCAACGAGACTCCAGCTGTCGTATCAGTATATTCCATAAAGAGACATATAATTAATATGGCATTTTATTCCTTTGAATTTTACTTGAAAATAATACAATCAAGACACGAATTCCTGAGCAATAATAAGAAAATATTATTAGCGATGCTTTTTTTGAAAAAGATACTATAGAACGAAAATTTTGATGAAAGAAAAAATATTTAAGATTTAAAATATGCAATTTAAGATACGATGATTTGGGTATTAATCGAAATAAATTTAAGAAAGTATGAAAGGCGTGAAGAGATTTTGTCAAACTACATCATTCAGAGCTTATCATTTTCGAACTTATCAAGTTTAATTATATATTTATATTATGGGTTTGAAGTTTGCAACGTTGGGACGTACGAAATAATTTCTCACAAATAAATAAAACAACTAAAAATTTGCGCAATACAGTGAAATTTTTATTTTGATGTTGGGTTATGCTATAAAACGCTCAACACATGAGAAAATTCCAAATCTAACATATAAAACTAAAAATAAAAAAATTTTCTAAAGTTTCGTTGCACTACAACGATGGAAACTTCAAACCCATTTTATATTTATTAAGTTATTGATACTAAATCATTGTAGTAACAATTTACACTATACCATAAACATACACTAAATCCTTCCCTCCTTTCCCCTTTAAGAGCTTATGGTTTACAAAATATCACGAATCATTGGTTTGAGGTTAACCTAATGCAATTATTCTTTAATTTTTCGATATTATTTTCACTTTTTATGATTTTTGCAATTCATTCGAAAATTCAAAATAAATGTAAGTATTAAAAAGACAAAATGTTTAATCAAAGTAATCTATCATTAATTATTAAGTAAATTGTTTATTTGTCACAAGATAACAATTCTTTTATTTATATTTATTTATAATGCTTCACGTAGTGCCGGAAATATTCACCGAATCTATGAATCTCCCTGTTAAAATTACCGTAAGAGTAATATCCATTATATGATCATTAAAGTAAAAAATACGCGAACAAATGTAGGACAAATTTGAAGCGCATACATCAACGACCCTTGTAAATTCGGAGACTTATTCACCCGGATCGCTATAGATTTGTCAAACAGCGCGCATTTTCAAACCCCGTCCCAGTGTCTCGACACCCCCATGATGCGCCCTCATTTTTCGTCAGTTTATCTTCCCCTGAATAGAATAATACATCAAACTTCTATTTCGTCCCCTCTTTCTGCCAAACTGGAACGCACGCATGCACACATAAAAGCATACGCATGCGCGTTCACGTTATACGTATACAAAACGCAGTCGCCGCGCACTGCCGAGAATAATGGGCGAAATAAAGCGCGAGTTCAGAGAAATAAATAATCGGGGAGAGCCATCATCTCTAGATTCTCGATAAATTTCAATCTCGCGGCCAGTCAGAACCAAAAAAAGCGTGAGAGGGCAAATAAAAAACGAGCGGGCGGAGAGGACACTTTTATCTCGGCGTTTTTCACGGCAAATCTGTTCGATAGAGGAAAATCGCTGCTCCCTCACCGAAATATATTTCCATCGAGTCGATTGTCCGCGAGAGAGAGAGAGAGAGAGAGAGAGAAAGAGAGATCGAGTAATCGGCCATCAGCCGCCTGCTGAAAATTTTTCCCTCTCGGTCTCCCTCTCTCGAACGAAAAGCGCGACGATTTTTCGCGGCCCGCCTCGCGCTCTCCACTCTTTGCCCTCTTTTTCGACCCCCTTTCTCCCTCAGGTAATTCATTCCTTCCGGAAAATCTGTGCGTCCTGCGCATGCGCAAAAAGGGCAAAAGAAGACACGAGCGTGAGGGAAAAAGAAGGAGGAGGCAGATGCATTTAAGACAGTTCAAGTCACTCGGCTGGCTGTCACTCGCGGCTTCATGTGCTGCGTATTTAAGCGGACGGCGCAGGCGCGTGCAGAAAGCCATTATTCAGCCACGTGCGGTGCATACTAATAGTTCATGGATAGAGGGAGAGGAAAAAGGAGAGAGGGAGAGCTCGTGTGTACACGAGCGCGAATAGCGACAGGTCAGCTGTGTGGCTCCGTCTGTCCTCGCAGGGGAGCTGAGTGAAAAAGTTGAAACGTGAACACTGACACGGCTATACACTTGTGACGTTCGAGTTACGAAGGTGTGCGAAGAGGAGACGAAGGACTCTTTACCATAGCGCACTGCTTAGTACGCGGTTGTAATTTTGAGATTCGCGGCGTAGATGAGCGTAACGCGACACTTTTTGTACACGGAGCACTAGCTTTTTCAGAATTTTTATTAAAAACCCAGAGGAGGTAGTTGGGACATATGCTATTCGAGCCCAGCTTCCAGGTGGATTACATTTTCCAGGCTTGTTTTTGCGTGTACATGGTTTACGAGCTAGTGGCCACGAAAATGAAATTTTGCAGTTCAATCTTGGCTGTCGTCGTAATTCGTTGCATGTGGCCGAGGATTCTGATTAAAATTTGATACAATGCGTAGCGATACAAATAGCGTAGAGCATTGTATTACTTTATCTAGAAACAATCGATGCAATACCTATGTAGTTAATGCATCGGTAAAAATTCACCCACTGCGATTTTCATAATTAATTCAGACTAAATATTTAATTTTCCACCCAGGCCAGCTACAATGCCGTCCGCGTTTAATTTTCCTGTTCAGTTCAACTCGCTCGCACAATAACGGCATGCAACAAAACTTTAATGAGTTTTTTTTACCTTTATCGCTATTAGTGTATGCGAGGCTGACGGGAGGAAAGTGCACGCATTGTTTATTCCACGCATACCTAGTGAAAACAAGGGCTAGCTGTTTTCTTATCGCTAAATTCATTCAGTTTCACCAGCAAATCAGGAAGGCCAGACGGCCAGAAAGTGTAAAAGAGAACGAGAGTAAAACAATGAAGGGGCAGGAAAAAACGTCAGAAAAATGCTAGTAGAAGGAGCGGAAAGAGAGGCGGATATAGAGGGCAAAAAAATAAAGAGGTGAGAGTGAGAGGAAGAGAGAGAGGGAGAGAGAGAGAGAAAGCTCTTTGCACACGGCAAATATTTACGCGAACGCGGCAAAATTGCGTCGGGGTGGTCAATATGGAAGCTGCAAGGGACAGTTGCGATGAAGCTTTTCGCGAGCTCGAAATTAGAAATTACACAGTGATATCGTTTTCGCGTGGGCAGGAAGGACAAAGCCAGAGCAGAATTAACTCGTTTCGCTCTTCAACTTGACTCGCTCTTTTACAATTGGGAAATTCGTTTTTAAAAACATTCTGGTTGTTTACCTCTTTTAGTCTTCAGAGCAGAATCACAGAGACAGTCATTATCGCATATTCGCTGATTGACTATTCTTAATTATCGTTATAATAATTATGCGGTAAAAGTTAAAATATTACATACGTTTTATGAGTTGGTGATACAATGGTCAATATACTTAGGTCATAGTTTAATAATGAAAGTAGCCTCTACTCAGCCTCAAGTAGAAAATTCATAAACAATTTTATTGGGAAAAGTAAAGAAAAAATTGAAATAAATAAGTTTGAAGTTTAATAAAATAAGTTAAAAAATCAAGAGTTCCATGCATTGATAAGTTCTTATGTAGATGCTTAAGTTTTCATTTACTCTTTATGCTATGAGTTTTATAAATGGTATATTGATACTTATTTAGGCATTCTTCAAATTTACAACGTTAGCGGTTGCTTTTAAAATACTAGTTTTAATGTAATTATCATTTTAGGTTGTATGCAGCAATCAATGTCTGCTGTTTTACTTTACCAGAAATGCATAATAGTATTAAACAAAAATTTAATAACCGTGCAAAATAGCTAAAGTAATCCTCTCAAATAAGATGAAATTCTTAAGACACTGTATGAGTTTATATTCCCTCCATTAATAAAATTGATAAAATTATTAAATAAGATTCTCTTAGCTCATCTAAAGTTCAAACATAATGAATCAACAAATTAAAAGTAATAATCAATATTTTACTTTCGTCTTAATAACTCAACTTTAATGTATGGAAGTAAAGGCTCGGTAAGTAAAACGAACGAGATAACATTGCCTAACAAGGTGCACAGAGAACAAAAAGCCATCATTACCCCTGGTCAGCCTTTGTACGACTCGTAATTCAAATTCGCGACTAGGCAGAAAAAGCACATCCTAATTAGTTTTCTTCCCCCTACGACTCTCTTTTCGTACTGTCCGCGCTCGACTTTTTACAACGTATAACTTTGCATGCCACGGGGAGAAGGGGAGTGAGCAAAAGTTCCTCTGTCATCGCGCTGTCCTTACATCCGCCGAGCAGCGTATAAAGGAAGGAAGAACGACAGCGGAGCCTCGGTTATTTAGCCCCCGCGGCTGAGAGCTGCTGCCTCTTTACCCTCTGCTCGGCGTATATACACCCTTTGAAAAGTCGAACAACGAGGACGACGACGGGTACGTCGTTATATCTCCGACGACGACGACGCCGAGATATTGTATGTCAGAGAGTGGGAGCGCGCGGCGGCAATCAGCGCGAGCTCCCGGAAGGAAGGAGCGCGGGCGCGTGCACGCGCCAGGGAATCGAAAGCGCATAACGAGTGACGACGACGACGACGACGGTGTGCCAGTCAAACGAGACGGTGCGAGCCCGTGGCTTCTCTAACTGGGCTGTTTCGCGGAAAACGATACGACAAAAAGGGGAGCTTGCTTGCTGCTGCTGCTTTCTGCTCTCCTGCCCGCTTATTTCTCGTCTTTGGATTCCTCGAGAGCGTATATGTTTCCTCTGGCGCGTGACGACGGAAGGAAAAGGAAAGTTCTCTGCCTGCCGTTACAGCCGTCTTTCTTTGCAAAGGAGCTCCGAGGCTCAAGGGCTAGAGCGCGATCCGATCGTAACAGGAGTTGAGTAGGCGGGCTCCTCGAAATCATTTGGATCCTCCCAGCATTCTTACCGCGCGCGGGCTTCTGAGTTTGCAGCATTTCAGTTCGAATAAGAACAAGAGGTATATAATATAATGTATCTTATTCTCGCTGACTTACTGTAGTGAGCTGAAATTTCATATTGAAAAGTCATTTAAATAGTTGATGTAAAAAAGCTTTGAAAATCTTTATAATTTTTTGACATCTTTTGAAAATATATTTATAAACAAAAAAATTTTTTTTATTAATATCTTTTATGATAAATGACACCTGTAAATAATAGTATAGAATATTTCTAGAGAACACGAGAGTAGCAGTAGGAAAAAGTGAATATTACGTGTTACGGTGTCGAAACCCAGGTAGACTTTAGTTTTCCGGTGTTCCCGCTAACGCGTGTCCGCAGCGACACTAAAGTTACCGAGGGTCGAAGCGATATATTCTACTCACGCAGTAATATAACGACATCAAATCTGTAGTCAAGCCATCGAGCGATCGACCCATTGTTCGTACCGCGAGGGATCTCTCTCTCTCTCTCTTCCTCCTTTACTTCAGGGACTTACAAAAGGTCTGCCAGCGTGTCCCCGGAAAGTTCACGAGGATTTGGCGGTACATGCGCTCTTGCGCTTTTCGAGTACAATCCACGCCCTATATATGGGTACACGGTAGCTCTCGCAAGTGAATAGTTCGACGAAAGGGTAAAAAGCAAAGTTTCGCTGTACTAGTCCTACAGCAGTCGATACTTTGCATTTTTCAATGAAATTTCACTAAAAACTGATTTATTCCAGGAAATGAAAGGTAGTTTTTGTTTTGTTTTACTAGTTTTAAATTAATAGAGATTAAAGTGATTTATTGAAAATCAATGTTACTGAATTTCTCTTATTTTCTTATTTTTTCTTTTGTTTTTGAATATTAAAATTTATTTTCCGATTTACTGATTTACAATTATACGGGTAAAAAGTATTTTTTTATTTTTTTTTGTAGATTAACCGGTTGACTGGTAAATTTTTTTTCAGTTTTCGTGTCAATTCCGATACAAGCCAATTTTTTACCAAAATCCACCGAAATTTGTTTCTAGAAGTTTTCAATGTTGTTGAATCCACCTTCGTACTTAGTTTTTATTTTGAAACCATCTAAAGGGTAAAAAATGGGATTCAAAGTAAAATTTTTCAGTTTTCTCAAGTAGAACTTTTTGCCATGTTTTAAAAATTATCATACTGACGCTTATTTTGAGACCGTCATTTTGTGGCCGTCATTTTGAATTATCATCATCTGATACCATGTTTAGATAGAGCATTGCAAAAAATCGTTATATATCAAATTTTGCGAAAGTCGATAGCAAATTCAGGAAGTTATTCAAATATATACATATATAAATACAAGTCAATCAGTAAAAAAGATCATGTTTCATCAGTTTTGACGAATGAATGTGAGCCATACACTGCTAGAAAACTTCAGTATATATATATATATATAGATATACACTGTGTATATTTTGAAACGCAAAATGTAAACATATTATATCTATACATATGGAAGTTTTCTTACAGTGTAGAGTATGCGAAAAAAATGTAAAATCTTTTACTATACTCTATATATTGACGGAGCAGTACAAAACTTTATCTTGATTTAGAAATTCTCAAAAAATACTTACTTCGAATTTCATTCAGACGATGAATTTTTATTTTCACTTAAAATACTTCTACAAAAATTGCGATTCCTCGAAATACCTTTCTTCTAAATAATTTGAAACGAAGTGCATTTTTATTTGACGATATTCCGTGCATTTTCAGAAAATCTGGAAAACGAGCAAGAGGAGGTTTTGTATTTGCCGCTATCGAGGCACAGGGAAAATCGATGAATCATCAAGCTGATAAAACAATTCAGTGACGCATCTATCTGCCAATCAATCTAATCGACACCGTATTTTTGCCCCAGCTGGGCGTGTGTGACAATGGAAGCCTGGACATAAAAGCAAACGAGGCAGCACAATCGGATACCCAAACGGGACCATTTCCTACATTGGCTGACATTATGACCGACGTATGTCCGTAATTTAGGGGCGAAATTTACGAGAGACCAGTGCAACTCGCAGAATTCAAAGCCATAACATTTCAATCAGCGGGGACCTCGCTGGGTCAGGAAATTTATAGTTCTAAGTCTAATATCGATTAAAAATTTAAAATTTTCTAGGTCGCATTGTTCTTTCATGAGCTATGAATTGAATAAATAAAATCGGTACCCCTCTATTGTATTCAAATGATACCAATGATGAATTACATTCTACAAATAAATATTAAAAGTGAAGCGGTCTATTTAAAGAATATCATGAATTATTGATTCATTACGTTATGGATACGTAGTATAACAGTTTCCCGATTTGATTGTCGAGTCATTTGTGAATTACGTAATATACAATCAGAGATATAATTAGGGGCAGTATGTTTGCCAGAATACTCACCACTAATACAAAGCATAGCTACAAACATGTCGATCATGGCAAATATAAATTTATAATTGCGGTCGCCATATTGTTAATTTCAAAGTTTGATACATGCAATTCTGACGCGCTTCATTTCATTTTGATGAGTGAGCGAATACGATATTACTATAGAGCAATCACGATGTAAATGGAAATATTGAGTGCTATTATTTTAGTATTGTGATGAAATAGTACATTATTATGTACTATATATAATTACATACTATATATTACTATATATATTGTATAATATTTTTTGAGACAGCGTGCGCAAAACACCGCCTCTCGCGCTTGCTTTCAGTGCGTAAAGCAATTTATATATACTCAGACGGAGCGTGCGCAAAGCAGTTGCTTTGTGCGATCCTCTCTTCGACTCCCTCAATTCGCATAGAACTATTGCCAAAATGGTATAGAACTTCATGCGAATTAGGCATGTACCTCGCTGTGTGTTTTTACCAGGCTTTTGTTGTATCAATCTCATCCAGCAAAAGTTGCAACGCATTTCATACTCCGATCGCAACAAATTTCTTTCCGTGTAGAAATATCGTTACAATTATACCATGTTGAATATACGCAGGCTGTACATATTCTCTATTAAATAGTCATGTTTTTCGCTCTGCTGGTTCTCGAGATCACATTTGTAACAAACATCGTTATCTTAACACACGCGCTATCGAAAATAGAAAGGAATATATTTACATATTTATTTTGTACTTTCCGATTCTCTCTCTCTCTCTCTCTCTCTCTCTCTCTCTCTTTCTGCATATAACGTAATTATGCGTCGTCGGCATTCAGGGAGTTAACCTACAGTTAGATCATAAACGCATTTCGAGTGATGACAGGTCATTGTGCCTTTGAATAATTTAGATTTTCAATTCAAATTAGTAATTTGATGAACTTCCCGAAATATTTCCAATCAAATATAAACTAATCTTTATGTCAGCTAGATGGTTAGCAATATATTATGGAGAAAATAAATAGGTTTTATTGCGATAAAATATTTGTATTTTTCACAATATCAAAGACTAATATTCAATACGTTAAACAGAGCTAAAAAGTTTTATTGAAAAATATAAGTGTTATAGGGATAAAAATGTTATACTCTCTTTATCATGACTATAGATTTATAAAGTGCAAAATACAAAGAAACTTATTTTCTATTCAGCCTCTACAGAAATATTGAGGCAATCGAATTCTACGAAAGTTCTTATACATTCAGTCTGACCATGCTCGATTTGTTCTACTGAATGTATAAAAGAGGCCTTTAAACATTTCTCTACCACTTTCATTTAAGACGACGTTGCCCGCTATAAATACCAAAGAACTCACAAAAACGTTTCGGAAATTAAATGTAAAGCATGCATTGGAAAGGCGATAAACGGCAAGACCTTTGCAGCGAAACGTCTACACTTGAGCGCACTTTAAAGAAAGGTGGGAGGTGCCTTGCGCTCTTCAAAGCCGATAGATATCCCTGAAGTTACAGCGCACCGAGATAATGAGACGTCGCGCGGTCGCGAGATCAAAGCAACGATTCGCATAGAATTCGCATTGGTGCGTGCGCACGTATGTGTGTGTGTATTGAGACTATCCAGGACTGAGGCGCATTCAGTGCGCGGCTGAAGCCCGAGAAGAGAAGCGACAGAGAGACGGAAACAGAGACGTCGGGGTACGGTGAGATCGAGCACGACCTGGAAACTCCCTTAACAGCATTAACATTTCAAGGACTCGGCCGAGCGAGACTATAGGAGGAGAACCGATCTCTCTTGGATTATACTAACTCGACGAGAATCCATGCGCCCGCGCTCGCTGGAGATCAGTCGGACGTGCGGGAAAACTCTGCTAACGAGTCCATTGTGCGCGCTCGCATGTTTTTCACGCTTCAGCTCGCACACCGCCATGTAAGCCACTGGAAGAGAGGATATTTCCCCCAGAGGGAGAGAGAGAGAGAGAGAGAAAGCGAGAGGAAGGAAGGAAAGGTTCGATTTGCCGCTGTTTTTGTCGGAGCTCGATTATCGGTTTATTTAGAAACTCGTCGAGAGTGGTCGAGGTATTTCTCGATTCATCGTATACCGAGAATATCGGGCAGGCACTGCTAGTGGTTTGACTGGAAAATTCATTTTATTATAGATGGAGAAATTTCTGCTGCTTGGCTCGACGCGAAATCAGAAGTGCGTTGTTGTTGTTGTTGTTGTTGATGTTGTTATCGCTGTTGGTGAGGTGGAGTAGGAAAGATTGATCTCGAGAGAACTCAGTTTCAATTTCAGTTTAATGACGGCTGTTATTTTCTGCAGTTAATAAGTTTCCTATTTTCGACATAAATTGAATTCTATTTCAATAGATTTTATTTTCAATTTTGGACCAAGTACGTAAGCATAATAGAATTTCTTTGTACTGCTGTCGTGATTCCAAACATCTATACTTGGAATATGATTGAAAATTCATTTTGTACCTTTAGACCCGTTTTAAATAAACAAATTCACTTGTACAACTTCAAATGTTTGATTTATGTTGATGTAATGTTGATTTATAGAATTGAAAAAATTGATTGTTAATATTGGTAAATCGTATATCTGTGCACATAATGAGGCAAATTATTTATTTTCTATTTTTGAAATACTTTATTATTTAAAAAAACATAGTTAATTTTCTTCGAAAAAATTAATGGAATTTGCGTTAATCCGGAATGAGTAAATAGACAGACACTTTTTGTGTCAGTGTATAAAGAGCGAAGCTATTTACATTAAAAATGACTTCTAAGTTAGATATCGTCTTTATTTTGTTCCATAAATAAAAGTCTATTATAATCTGGAGTAATATAAGCCTTTCAATATGTTAAATCAACTGTTGTAATTGAAAGGTTCTCCTGAATATTGAAATTCAAATATAAAACTATGATAGGACAGGATATTTTTGAAAAACAACTCCTCAATTAATTTGCTTTGAAATATGCGGCAATTTAAAAAAAAATAAGAGAAATTAATGAAACATTTAGTCTGTATACCCTCTCCGTTGATACAAACGCACCGTAAGAAGAAGAACCGGCGCCCGAAGCCTCTGACGCAAAAAAGACTGGAAAATATATACACGCGAGCACGCGGTCCGCGAGGTTAACTTTTTCAGCGAGGATTAGGAAAAGCCGAAACACAACTTGAGCGTCAACGGTTGCGCGGGCGCGCGAAGAGTAGGTTTGGCCAGAGGTGGATTTAGAGCTTCCGCAGAATGGCGGAATGGAAAGCCTGGCGCTCGCTGCTGCTGCGTCCTCTCTCGTCGTCTCTCTTTTCCCGCTTCCTTCTCTCGCCCTCTCTCTCCCCCATCCCTTTCTCTCTCTCTCTCTCTCTCTCTCCCTCTCTTCCGCTCTTTCTCGTCCGAAAGTTTAACGATTACGGAGGATCAAGCCGATCTCGACCTGGCTTAGCAACTCCAAAACTCTCTTTCCTCCTCCCTCTCGCACCCTCCCTACCTATGCTGGCGCGCATCCCTCAGGTCTTCATTATCGGCGAGCAAACGGATTTTAAAGCGAAACGCCGGCATACACGCCACAGGCTGGATGTAGCGTACCGATTTCTTATGAATTTTAAGTAAATTATTATTAACGCATTTGCGAGGGATATGCCGGTGACAAATTACGGGCCGAGCTCGTTTTGCACAGTGTTTTAAATTTTTAGGTAACTGGATCCTTTTTTAAGGTAGGCTTCGAACTATAAATGTACTGGAGAGAAATTTAATTTCCTTTTTGTCACTCCAAATTTAAAATAAATTACTTGCTAGCGCGCGGCAGAAACGAATCACAAAAAGTAGAAAAAAATAGATCAAGTTTTTGGATACAAACTTTTATTTAATTTTTTTTATCTTGATTATTTACTAGCTTTTTCCATTTAGTAGATTTGATATAGAATATTGAGTTATCTATATGTTTAATTAATTGGACTACAATAATGTTAGAAGCTTGCGAACTACGAAATTTAATATAATTTTCAGGAAAATATTGCTTTTTATCGGTCACATTGCGTCATCAGTCGATATGGCTTATTTTCGGATTTACGCAATAATGTGGATTTACCTGTAAATTTGGTGGACAATGATCGAGAAGCTCCAGCATGTGCCTGATATTCTGCGCATCCTGGATTACGAAGTTCAGCTCCATATCAAATTCACCGCCCACGAGCTGCAAAAATAATGATAATATAATCATCAACATATATGTATTATTATCAGGATATTTATAATTATCTGTCAAGCGCTTATTTAAAATTTTTATGAAGTGTACTAAATGTGATACAATTTTCATTTTAATATTTATCGATGTAAACGAATATCGTGTAATACTGTTATATTTTATAAAGCAAAATTTAATTAAATGAAATGAATTCATTTTATAAATTACTTTTCTTTCTGTCAATAAACCATGATTACATTATTTCAATCGTTGGGGGAAAATTATATACAAAATTAGCTTAATCGAAGAACGAATATACTAAAAAGAAGAGACGAATCCCCAGCAAAACGGAAATGCAAACCCATACTTTTATCATCGGTAACAATGCCGGGCTGTATAGTGGACGAGCTTAAATTTTGTACGCGTAACTGCGAATGCTTTCATGGTATTTTCTACTTTTTTCCAGATATCCGCTTTAGATTGCCGCCTACTTTGCAGCTTTTTATGAATTATTTAAATCAAACTGACTGCACCTCGCAGCCTCGTACACACACGCAAAGCTCCGCGCATAGCCAAGTATTCGTACTGCTGACTGCGACTTTAATATTATATCAAACGCCCGGCGTCGAATTCTCCTTTTCTTTCTTTTCGCGTACGCGCTCGTACGCTTTTGCGCTTACATTTTTAACCGCATTCAGTCTTGGCGCTCCTTTAATTTCTTCCCAATGTGCATTTTGCCTCCATTCTAACACTATTTCTAGCAAAATCCGTCCCTTGTGCTCGCTTTTCCATTTCCCCATGATACTCGCATCTTCGTCGCACTGCCGCTCATTGTATTTAGTCCGCGGCTGTACGCGCGACGACGGTATTACTGCGTGAATGCGACGCAACTACCAACAGCATTAAGAGAAAAAATCGAGGCGCACTGCAAGCTGCACTGCTCCCGTTTCCATTAACATGGAAAATCCTACACCCCGGCATCCGTGTTTATGCGTAAACTCTCGAGCTCTGGTACATGTGCCATTGTTCTTTCTCTCTTTCTCTCTCTTACCTCCTTCCCGGCTATCCTTCATAAGGCTAGCGCATGTTTTCTACCACCATTTTTACGACTTGTTCTTGGAGAGTCTTTGGAAATCGCGCCGGCGTGTAAGCGAAGTCTTTTATTTTCCCTAATTACGTCTCCCTTAAAGCTAATGAAATGTATGCGCTCGACGCTGCGGTGCACGCACTAATATTCGAGCGTAATGAGATGTCGAGGCGCACAATAGAGTTGCGTGAATGACGAGATGGGGAAGCGGAAATTTTATTATTTCAATAGTTGCTGTATAATTATTTTTCAAAACTGGGTTCCTTGAAAGAACCTTTCATGTGAATCAATTATAAAGAGTCAATTAAGACTGTATGAGATGAGTCTGAAATATAATACTATCATTATTCTATCTTGCAGCTACATATTTCATTAAATATCTTACATTCCCACACATATCGACAACCTATAAAAGTTAGAAAAGAAAAATTTAGTCAGGACGGTGCATTAAAGATTCTAAACAGAATAGTTTATACAAGTAGCTCTGTACTTTGTCGGGCCGTCACTTCGGGGAGGGGTGCAAGCGGGAAATATTATCCGTCGTGACGTCATGACAAAGCGTTTCTGCATTTGACTGCCTCGGGGAGCGACGCCCAGCGCGCCTCCGTCTGATATAAAATTCTGGAAGACGTATAGGTCTCTGAGACCTTTCTTTTCTCGCCGCCGCCATCCAACCTCTCCTCCCCTTGATGGCGCTGTATATTGCTCAACAGACGGACGTGTACCGGCGTGCGCAGAGGAGAGCGTAATTTCCGCTGAAGTATTTCTCTACTCCGTGGCTGCGCTCGCACACACACGTAAACGCTTCTCTTCCTCCCCGACGTCGTCTTCCGCTTCTTTCTCGTTCTACGCCTTATCCTCCTCTTCCAGCATCTACTCTACATGCACCCGCCCAAGGTTCACGCCTCACTGCTTTTGCGCGCGCACTCTTATCGATGCGCTTCTGCGCGCTTAAGAAAATTATTATTTTCCTCCTTTTTCGATAGCGCAGCTCTTCTCTGCCGATGCTATTGCTATCGATCATAAATTCGTTTCGCCTTTCGGAAATGTTACGGTAAATCTTGCCTTGGCGCGTCGCTTTGAGCGCTGAGATTCTTGGGCTGTGATATCGCAACACTAAAAACGTTCGCTACATCGCATGAATAGGCGAATATTTGATTGGCGACAGTATTACTTTATTTATTCACTTTAAAATTGAGTTGATGACTCACTCATTTTAAGAGATTTCAATATAAATTTTTTAGCTATTAAAAAATTGATACTTACGTTGACTTTAAAATTGAAAATATGTACATGGAATTTAATAAACAAAGTGTGTGTGGAATTTTTCATATTATGCATGTGGAATTTAATAAATCCGCGAGGGCTACGGTTTCCTTACTTGTCCCAACTACCAAAGAATGTATATGCAGTGTAAAATTAAAAACAAATCTTCAAATGTAAACTCATTCGAAAATATTTTTGTATTAAAAAGAAAAAAAAAGAGTAACGTGAAAAATTTCATTACAATATTACGCTATAATCAAATTCTTTTGTATTCATTACTTGTTAGGCCGATTAAACGTTGGTATAGTAAAGTACAGTAAATGCAAAAAAGTACGTTCAAAATAAACATTTTATATGTATAGTTAATGGTATCACATAAAATGTTTGAAGAAAAATTAATACGGCAAATGTAATGCGACAAATTAATTAATGTATAGTATAAACTTTACATTAGTCATTTTGGATAATCAAAACTAAAGTTCTGACAAAAATGCGGGATTTCTCAAATTTCAAACTAACAAATGATTTTACCAAGTACTTGGGAAAACTATTAAAAAAACCACTGATAACTTAAGTCGGACCTCTGGAGGGCGACAGTCTCGATTGAATGCAAACAGTTCTTATTTAGAGCAAAGGTAGAAAAATACAATTGAAGAAAACAGAAAAAAGGCGAACTGTTAAGAAAAACGCGACTAAGAAACTGAAAGAAGAAATGAGGAAAACGGACGAGCAAAACTATAATGCTTCAAGAAGAGAGAAAATTATTTCCATCTTAATTAAATCCAAACCTTTGCAGAATTGTTCTTGTCTTGGAAAACAGGGGATCGTAACTGAAAACGTTTTCTTTATCACCCACTATAGAACTCTTTGTCCACTTCGCTCCATCCACTTCAAGTCGCGTTTCTTTTAGTTTCTGTTTAATCAATGAAAGCTCCGATGAGATTCTTTTCACTTGACTACTTTTTTCTTTCTTTACGTTCTACTTTCACATTTATATCATTATCTTAATCATCGTTTGTTCAAATTTATTTTACGAAAAGGTTCGGAGACAATGACAGTCTTTATGTAGTAAAAACAAGTAAGAAGTATTTGCTAGGGAGGATTGATATTTATAGTGATGAAATTCAATAAAATAAAACACATCGAAGAAGGTACTAGAAGAATTTTCTTAATGTTCTTTTATCGTAAATCTGCTAAGTACTGCATAATACTCAACTAGACGTGTTTTAATACAAAAAAAGGAAAAAATAAATAAATAAATTGGAAAATACTGAAAGTTAAACGATGTTATAATCGTAAATTGATCGATGTTTTTACTCTCACTTGTCCAATGAAACGTCTCTCGTAGCATCCCTTTCCCTTTCGTAACCATTCTGGCCATTTATTTTTGTTTACGGAATCCCGTAAAAATTATTCTGTAAATAAAAGTATTCCTAAACATTTCTTACGCATCGTGTTGAATGCACCAAATTAAGTCACTATCACGGCCGTATTGCCAAAATGAAAAATACGCTCTATTTACGTGGCGCCGTCGGCAACAGTTAGACATGATTTTTCGGTATGTATTCGCGCACGCGCGTGCAGGGGCGACTCGTCGTCCTCGTTCATCCCATGGGGGAAATAAGTCGGTTGACGCATACAAAAGCGCGTGGGCGATGCCGACGTTCTGCGCCGGCGTTATTATTATTACGACTAGGAGGCGCCGGAATTATTATTATCCGAGGGGCGAGGCTGTGTGCTGTATGACTGTGGGAGATAATCATAAGGAGAGCAGTCAATGTGGGTGTGTAGCGTCATGAATGTTAAAGAGATGTGACGATCATCTATGAAGGTAGTATTTTTCTTGTGTTTATGCTGATCAAAAATGTATACGGTGACATATAAGCTATTTTTAGACTATCGTTGTACGTTTTCTGTGTATACGAACAGAATTTCTTTATAAAAATGACTGAGACGGTTTAGTTAACTTGAAACAATTGAGGTGGCCATTTTCTCAAACCAGTTCAATGATTCAGGTTTACCTAATTCTCCCCGTCTATATATTTTCAGTTTTTGAATGTAGTTATTTCTCATAGTTCTCTTGCAATGATATAGTGATTAGTTTATAATTTGTTTAAACTTCTTTGTATATTGTTTGACGATTAGATTTGTGAAATTTTATATTTAAAGTCGTCTTAATGCTAAAAAAGTAAATTACACGTTATTATCATTATTATGAATACAAATTATACTTGATACTTAATTGAGTATAGAGAGCTATATATTACCCATTTCAATTCTGGAATTGGAATCTTTACAAGAATTGATAACGATCATCAGTAAATTTTCATATAAGTAGGAGATTGCTTGTCCAATTATCTGCACTTTAAGTACATACGGGAAAACTGAACTTTCACAATTATAGTGTTCGAACAACTAGATGCTTCGATCTCATCAAACTGCGCTACAAAAAATAAAAATAATCTCGAATAAATTTTTTAGGAGAAAGTCCGAGAAGAAATCAAAGCTGCAGTACCTTTTTCAACGCAATTTAAACCAATAAACTAAGGTAAAGAGAGTAAGCGCCTTGCCAGTTATGAGTCCCAAAGAAAAGAAAAAATTTAATAGAAAAACCTTTTTTTAATACATCAAAAAAAAGGAAAGGCAGAGTAAAAGAACAGGAGAATTGAAAGAGGACGGAGTAGGGATTTTGGATAAAGCTCCTACGGGAATAAACGAGGGAACAAAGAAAAAAAGAACACGCAAGAGATCCAGAGATAGATAAATAACGAACGAGAGAAAGAGAGAGAGAGAGAGAGAGAGGAGAGAGAGGAAAAGAGATCTCAGTCACATGAAACAACTGCTAATTGGGTGCTCACTCTCGGTTTTACACTTGCCATCCTTAATGAAGATCGGCTGAAAGAGACGGGCAGGCATAACATTAAGGTGTTTATATTCCCTTCGTTGTTAAATTGACTTTAATCTTGTCAAATTGTCTAACTGCAAGAGGGAAATTTTGAACCCATTCAGTCTTATATACTGGGGTTATACCGTCGAGGAAATGAGCGATGGTTTATGTACGTGTGTGTTCACCAGTTGATTTTTAATATTTTTTCGAGTGGAGTGTCTGCCAATGTGTTCCTCTTAAGACTTACAATTTTCGATACAAAGATTGAACGTGATATAATTTACTTTCCTATTTAATAGTACAGTAATTTTGAAAAACATGTATACATAACAACTGTATATATATACTCGTACATATAGAAATTTGAAGCTGTTTTTAAACAATATAAATTCTGAATTCACGATGGCATATTATTCGCCGAAAATGAATTAATGTTATAATATATCATTATTTTAATTTTAAATACGATGAATTCAAATGAAAATGAATGCGAATTTCATTTATATTGAATCTCAAATAAGCTTAGCAAGCTTCCTCGAAGCTTAAGTCTACCCTTCTGAGAGCTTAAACTAATAATATTGATTGGGCTTCAGCTTAATCGACAATTAAAACATTGAACAACGGTGTTAGACTAACAATTTACTTAAATAATATAAACTATCGTATGTGTTTACGTTTCTTTAATAAAATATTTTGTCAACCGACAATTTATAAAAATACTCGTCATCAATCTTTAAACAAGATCGATGTCATATCTATATATTATGAAACAATATCATACGACAATTGAGATTTTTGCACGTGTATATGATACCACATCCACGCCCATGTAACCACATTCTCGCCACGAAAAGAACTCAGTATTTGTCTATTTGTTGAACGTCGGTGTGCCCCTTCCTTTATTTTATCAAATAAAGCTTTCACACTCTGTCGTCGATCACTCTGAAATTCAGGTAGCCGTTCTTGTTCCCTACTGGAAATTCCTGATCGAATTACGTCAAAGATGGTTCAAGCGTATGTTAGTATCTATATATGGATGCGTTTGGCTGCACAGAAAGGTTTCAATAGTTCCTTTGAAAATACAGCGCGATTTTTAGACGCTTCGTAAAGATTTCGTGAAGGAAAACAAAAGATAACAATAACCTATCTAAATATGTAAGCGACTTCATTAATGTTTTTAGTGAGTCATTTTTTATTTTTGAATTATTACTATGTATGACAAGAATGAAATCAATAAATCGCGTAAAAATATGCGGCTATTCCAGGTCTGTGGGAGTCTATAAAAGTTTCGCCATACTTTCTTTACGTGGAAGTTATCGATACTTTCTTATCAAGGCCTATATTCGAAACATAAATATAGTGCACATAAAAAAATAAATAAATAATATTGATAATATAACTTAATATTGATGAATAGTTAGAAAAAATTGCATATCTGCTATAACCATCATATTCCCCTACATTTTATGATTCCCACGAGCTTGATTGTAAGACATATCATAAAACGATAGTGCCTACTCTCGATAGGAAACCGTTTATTATTTGTCCATACATTTTTATAGAAAACCATGAACTTTGTGAGTGAATTCATAAAATAGTTACATAAATATAAATAACGCATTTTTCCTTCTGAGATCTCAATTTATCGAGAAAAATATAGTTGTTTGTATTCTTTTACCACGATAAAAACAAAGCAAATAGATTCATAAAAGTAAATAAACCGTCAAAACAACCGCATAATCACAATCTCTATGGTAAGTTTGTCCAAAGCGTAATTAAACTAGATTCACCTCGTTGTAATGCAAAAGCATAATCTTTTTAGCAGCATAAATCTAATTAAAGCGCAATTTCGACGCTTTCTAATATCCAGTTAAAAGGAGGACGGTGCGCCTGCGCGCGCGCATTGCGGTTGGCGTAAAAAACACACGGAGCATAAGAGAGAACCGCGGTCGCATCCCACAAATGGCAACAGTCTAATTACAAAAAACAACGGCGCAGTAGGGAGGATGGGGAGCACAGTGCGCGGGAAGAGAAAGAATTAAAAAGCAATCAAAACGACGCATTTCACAGGCCTCACGGCGGAGAAAAGAAAGGATAGGGAAAGGAATTGCAGGCTGTGAGCGAGGGAGCTAAATCGAGAGAAAAAACGAAGGACAAAGTCCAGACGGCATCTTGGTAATTAGCTAATGCAGCAGTGTGTGCACGCGTGCTGCCTCGTCTTCTCGGCTAACGTTCAAGTGGCGCATTTATGAAAACAAATGAAACATGATCCACAAGCCACGCGCGCTTACTTTGTACTCCCACGGAACTTTCCTTTCTTTTCAGAGCTCACGCGAGACTCATCTAGCACGTGCGCATGTATACCAGTGTGGGCCGTAAATTTTCTTACGAATTTCTACTGGGGACTCTGCGAGTTCTCTCTTTTTCTCTTTCGTTTTGGCCTCTTTATCCTCCCCATGTGTATGCCCTGAGCCTTGTCGCGTTAAAAAGGCAAGAAAGGAGCATTAATGGGCCGCGCTTACGACTGGCCTTTTTCTTCTCTCGCCTCTTGTTCTCCTCCCCTTGCCCGCTCACTTCTTTGTACCGGCTCTCGGTTCGGCATTCATATTTAAGCGAACTTTTTCCCCGCCCCCCTCTGCTATCTCGACTTTCTTGAGTCTCTGCTAATTAGACCGCTTACTTTTGCGAAAGCTCCGGCCCCCGTTCCTCGTTTAAATCTGCATTGTTGCCACTTAGAGACTACTGGAGGTGAACGTGCCTCTTTGACGATTGTCGCGTATTGCAAATAAGCCCGGCCCGCGTCTTTGAGGTGGGCGAGTTTTGCGATCCCCGTATAGAACCATTGCTTTAATGCGCAGCGAGTCCGCCCTTCTCTGACTTTGTAGCTCGAGATCTTTTACCGGAAAGGGGCTTCTCAGCTGTCGCTCAAGCTAGTCACTTATTGCGGCACCATTGAAGCTGACCTAGTTGCACGCGCACAGGCAACGAAGAAGAACACGAGGAATTCGCGTTGTGAGAAAGTCATAGGAGGTCAACATGTCGAAAATATTTGATAAAAGAACCCTAGAGTACATACGACTTTTTACGGCTCAGACTTTCGTCTTTTATGCCCTTTAGTTAGGTTAAGCAGTTGAAATCCCTTTTAACTGGAAGAATGAAAGTAGAGCTTTCACTTTGTATATTTTGAGTATTTGTTCCATTTTAGTAATGAATAATTTAAAAATTTAAATTAAAAATATTTTCTCAACGTTATTAAAGGGTAAAATTTTATATTATAAAAAAAATGGTTTGTTAAAAGTTGAAACAGCAGTTACAGAATGCTACTCTTAATGCGATTGGAATTAAAACAAAGAAATGAGTTTCTACTTTGATATATTTATAATTATTATTCCAAAATCATATTTTTATTATATTTTTTATAAACCTCAATTTTTAAAGTATTTTATACGCGACATCCAGGAAACCGTTTCTATGCAAGAATGCAATTATCGGAGGGTAACTCGCCAAAGACCAACCATTTTTTATGATCGTTACGAAATCACAATTGAATTAAAGGCGTTATTTGTATTTGCCACTCGGTGTTCATGTTTAACCACTTCCAGTTCTGACTAATATTCCTAATTACCCAAAGTAATTTCTGGAAGCTCCACTTTCGTAAAGTCACGCGCGCACACCCATTTTAATTTTCCTTTCGCTCTATCGCGATTTAATTCAATTGAGATCGCTTTCGGCCAATCTCAATCGTCCGGTTAATGAATCCGTCTTTGCCCTTTTCCGCATGCCCCGCCACGTAAAAGGTCAAAGAACTTGAGCGTACATCTCGGCCTGTGCTAATGAGCGTAATCTCTCGAGGGCTGAATCTGTGAGCGCATTTGCATGCACGAAGTTTAGTTGCGAATCAATTTCTAGCCTTGATGTATGTATGCGGGTATACGTGTATGTCATGTGGCAAGCAATCGGCACGTGAAATTGCCCGCAAGCTGGTCACGCTAATGAAACGATGGTTAAGGCATGTGAGCGGTGGTCGGGTTGCTGTCAAAGGCACCATGCTGTTAAGGTTCTCGATCTAAATGGCGAAGACTGATGGAAGATCGAGGACAGAGTCCTCGAGAAATTGCTTTTTTCATGTGCACGTCGATTTCGCAGAGATGAGATTGATTTGCTGTATCTTAGGGGTAAAGAGTGATAAGTAACGTAGGGTATGTTTCTGAAGCTATTAATTCTTAGCTAAATCTAGATCATGCGTTGTCAATTGAGCTTTTAGAATAATAATTTATTCTTGCAAACTATTATAATTACTAAAATATTGCAATTCATCTAATTTATTATTTATTCAATATGATTGTTACGTAATTCGTACGTCAAACTGAATGATTTTATTTCCATCAACGAAATATCTCCCAAATAATGTAGATTTACAATTTCGAAAAATAAACAGGAGTATTGTTGTATTAGCTTTTACCATTATTTACGATTTCGAGGTAAAATAAATGCAAATGCAGGTATATAGCCTGTGCCAAATATTCTCTGAAGCTTGTGTATAAAACAAATTTTCTGCGTGGTAGAATTTTGACATGTACAGCTCCAGCTGTTGTTGCACATAAAAATTTTGTATTTACGTTTGCTACAGCGTAAAGTGCATAACAAAATTAAGTTGCTATAACAATGATTACAATGAAATTTTACAGTTATTGTTTGATGTAGGCTAAGACAGAATTAATTCTGAATCAAGGATTTTATTTGACTACATACGTATTTTATACCATAAATTTTATACTATTTCTATCTGCTCTTAGTTCATCACATTCTTTATCACTCTTGACGAAGTCATGTATGGTAAGAAGACGACAAATACTCAAAAGCACGCTTGTGCACTCGTAGGCCAGGAAAATCGGAGAAATGGAAGACCTTAATCCGAGAGCATGTCTCTGGCACGTCAGCCTATGATAAATACGACTAACTTGCCGGACGACTTTTCCATGACATCCTTGAAGTATTCCCTCTCGCTCTCTTATATACAGTACTCACTTGAAACCATCGCCAGCGTCGCCGCCGGAGCCACTCGTTGGGATTCGCTTAATTAATGAGACTTGTGACAGGTCGTGGCGTGCTGCGTGCGCCACTTACGGTCTAACGAGGGTTGGCACGTGGCTTGTGCGCGTGAGCGTTACCTCGAGACTTCCTTCGCAAATTGGCGAATCTCGCGTGCAGGAAGTAAACTTTGTGCGAGTCGAATGGAGGCCGAGTGTATCTTCGTGTGGCACGTATGTTTGTGTGCGGATATTACATGGGGTTTGCCTTATAGGGTAAAGAAAACAAACAGGTTTTTTAAGAAGAGATATTTTACATCTCAGTTATTCAATTTCGAGGGTAGATTTAATTGATTTTGTTGTTTGTAAAGCTAAATAGGATAAATAATAATTTATATACAAGAGAGTTAGTTGTTATTTAATTATTGCACTAAAACAAGAATCTGATGTTAATTTATATTTTTTAATGTATTTGCGTATCAAAAGCAGCGAGTCACAGATTCGGATTTGAGTCTCTTGTCATTTGCAATTGAACCGCGACTACCAGTGTAGTGTTATATCCTAAACGTTATTATGTTCTATCAGTGGAACGCTCTCGTAAATTTTTAATGTCATTTTAACAAATATTTTCCGTTCTTAAGAAATTTTTTTTAACACATAGTTACGTACTATATACATCTGTCAAATTATAAAAGTGTCTCGAACGGATTTCTCGGAAGCGACAGCATTGCACAGCGATATTTACACGCGCTAGTAAAAATTCCTCTCGCGCGCTTTTACGAGCAAGATCTTTATACACGGCGCATCCCTCATAATGTAATGTTCGTCCTCCTCCTTCTTCTCCTCTCAAACCCATTCTCTTTTCCGACGGAACTTTTTCGAATGCACCTTCAGCAAGAAAATTGCGCTCACATCAGTGTTAGATATCGCGCGGCTGAAAAACGGTCGAGAAGAACGCGAGCGCGCGCACGCGCGCCCTGAGTGTCCGATGACTGTCTTTCCTTCTTGCTTTTTCCGTCTTTTTCTCCTCGCCGACAAAGCGGGAAACGCCTCCCTCCTTCCTTCCCCCTAAGAACTTCCCGGGTCGCGCTCAAACGCCGCGGAAAAAAGGAAGATAACGAGATCGCAGCGGAGAACGAGTATGCGCACGCACACACAAGTGCTTCTCGCGTTTCTTACGGACGAGGGCAAAAGAATTTCAGCGTATATACCGATCGCGAAACATCGTTCTCTTGCGAGCCGCTGAGACAGTAAGTGGAAAAGTTTTCGGCTGAGAAAACGGTATGAGGATATATATATATATACATGTGAGTACGCGAACCCGCGCACGTGTGCACACGCGAATATTCCATTTCGAGTGGCGGGTGGAAAAAAAGTTTTGCCTCCGAGTGTAGGCGGCCGAAAATTTGGGTTGACGTTGAGTTGACGCGCGATATGCTCCCGAAGATACATGACACGCGTGCGGTCGAAGGCCAATGTTTTTGCCGAGAACGAGAGCAGGTGTCACAAAGAGCGAGACACAAGTGCTATTGTACACATAGAAAGTCATAATTCAATGAAGATGATTATGGTGTTATAATTGTTTGAGCATGATGGGAGCTGCAAGAGAAATCTATTAATAATAGAATTAACTACACTCTTGAAATGTCAATCATCGAGATGATGATAAAAGCTTTTAATTAGTGGAACAAAACAAAGTGATGATGACGTGTATCTAATAACTCTCGCGGTACAAGTTGAAACACGCCGAATTAATTGATCGTTTTAATAAATTGAAATATAAAATCAAATTATTGTTCAATGTTTCTTTCTTCGTCAATGTTTCTACATGAATTGTTTGCGACAATTAGTGCAATAAATCAAATAACTAAAAGCTTCTATTAAAGATTTCACTGGATATCGTACTCATATAGTAATTCTTTGCCTGTGAAATTTGAGTGCAAAATTTTATCCGGTAGTAATAAAAGCCCATTTAGAGGCTGAGTGCGAGCGTGCGCCACAGATTTTAGATACAAGTTGCAACGTAGCCCTAGCATAGCGAACTTCGCTACGCCGAAGTACAAAGCGTGGAAAAGGCAGCGACAAGAGGTAGTAGCAACGACTATACGCTATATCACTCGTTCGCGTTTGCGCCCGTGAGAGAGAGAGAAAGTGCGACATAGAGGCGCCTCGCATAAGCCTCACAGATGTTGCAACGTCACGTATCCCTTTCCGCGTGACCACTCATAGTTCGTTGCATTACGGACTCGCACTCCTCTTCGTCATGCATAGAAGTAGAGCTGCTAGAGTGTGAAACCTACTTTTCGAAAGATGAAGAAAAATGAAAGTTTATTTGTCTCGGTGCACCAGCTGCCCTCGTGGCCTGATATTCGTAACAAATGAATTCGGGTATCTTTACGCAGGGGAATGACTTTTTCGCAGCAAAAAGAAAATTATTTTGTTCTAATGTTCCTTAAACATAGGTATTTTCTTTTTTTTTTTAAAGAGTACTCTATGAAAACGTGTGTTTTTTTATTTAAAAACATATTGTTATCTAAAACTATTATATTTTCTTGCAAAAAAAATTAGTTTACTTCTAAAATAAGTTTTCGGTACAAAATGATTAATATTTATTTTTTCGACGTTTCCAGTTTTCACAGCGATTTTATTGAATAAAATATTTCCTTGTATCCTTGTAACATTTACGTTTTGTTTTGCAGACTCTAGTTTAGAACTATAATAGTCATATGATAATTTGCGGTGTCTCTCTAAGCTGAAAAAAGAGAATTCAATTTTACCAGTGGATTATTTCAAAAATATTAATGCACCTTGAATCCATTATATCCATTATTATATTATACATTATTATCCAAATATGTATATTCTAATGTTCTTAACGTTCTATGTATATTTTTACGATGTTAATAAATATTAACAATTATTCTTTACGGATATAATTGTAATTAATTTATGTTTATAAAACACGATAATCTCGTGCTTTAAAAAATCATATTTCTTTACTGATCATCAATTTATTCAATTTCTGGAAACAACCAATGAAAATAATTTTTATTAGATTAAATTTTAATCATTACGTGAGATGAATGTACCCTGATGTGATGATATTGCTAAATGAAACAGACATCAAAGGGTTCCATGCTTGTAAATATTACTCATAAAATTTGATAAATACAAAGCCTTTTGTATTCTTGGACACAAAAGAAAATTTTTCCATGTAGTATTTTCAACCGTAAATTTAATTCGAACAGATAATTGAGCTTAATTAATATACAATGAATACATTTTATGTTTATTTTTAATGTGTATAAAAATATTTTAACTATATACTTGCCAGATCTATTGTTTTGTAGTTTATAATGTATATAACTTTAGATATCGAATATTTATTAAAAAAAATTATGTAAGTATACTATACACGTCACGAACTTGGGTAAAGGGTTTCAGTTTATGCTAAAAAATATAAATGACATTATGGAATATAGAATAAATACATAATATATTTTCGACTCGCTGAATATAGATAATTGTTGGTACAATAAATAATTATTAACAATTTCGTGATTTTCGTTATTTAGCTTGAGCAAATGTGATATTATTTTTCTAATATTCATACTTTGTTTGAAACCAATAAGAAAAAAGACCTGTCAAATGTTGCTTATCAAACGCTTCAGTTAATTGTGCTTGAATAAAGTGTCTTTGCTTTGACTCTGAGGCGCGGTCTAACCGACAAGTAGTATGATCTTGCGTATAGTCAGACACAAAAAGACCAAGGTACACACGCACACAGCAACGACTGTCTGCGGCGGCCAGTTTACGTTGCTGCTCTGCAAGACCTAATCATATAATGATAAACGTTGATTGCACTCTGACATTGCATAACAGCACCGCTGCCTCCTGTGTTTGTACGCGGTTCAATTTCATGCCCGAGGTAGCCTGCCACACCCGAACCCCATCGCTTTAGAGAACGAATTTACAAAGTGCACTTTTTCGAAGCAAAGCAGCTGTAAATAAACTCTAATCGTCGGGTTTTTCTAACGGTATCATAAATGTGCACTGTTCGCGGGATCTGATCTACATGACTTTCCCTATATGTCTTTTAAAATACTGGAGTAGTTGCTTAACTAATGAATTTTATGTAGCTATCTTACTTCGCAAATCTAATTTCATGTAAACGAGCATTGAAACTTTTAAAATAGGTCAAGGTTCAAAATTAAAATGCTTTATTTTTATATTATTAAAATTGAATTCTTATAAATATTTGAATGGAAAATATTTTCGATGTCAAATTTGAATAATTTTGGATCATTCCGATCATTCTTATCAGATATTAACGTCGGTGATACGATAAAATTCTAGAAAAATTTCATTTTTGCAAAACGTTTTTATTATTTTCGAATACACCTTTTTAAACCTATGGAAAACCACGTAGTCCAGTATACTATACTCTTGCCGTTTTATTATTTTTTTTACTACAATGATGTCTTCATTATTGAATATAAAATGGTTAAATAGCGAATGAAAATATAAATTTAATTGCATTTAGTATTTTATTTACCCTTATCATAGATTCTATACTAAAGTAATTGTTTAGCTTTGGTTTTGAATTCAATGTTTTTAGTTTCTCGTTTAAAAAAGAGTCTCGGATATTCGTTATTTTACTTTTTCAATTTATTCGGAAACAATTTCCACGAAACTACGTGTAAACGAAGGCTTCCAGAATAATTGTTGATTGAACCAATTATTTTCCCATTACTTCGATCGACCATGACTATACGCTGAGAGAAATTTTTAGAAAAAATTGTTAAATGCACTGGACTATTTTCGATTTTGTACAAGTAACCTAACCATAGGCTGTATAAACTGATGTATTAATTAAATTTTCATTAATTTTTTTAATATAAAAAAGTACGCGAAACTACAAAATAGCATAGCAAAAGTTAAAAAATAAAAATTTATAAAAATTGATAAATAAATTTTACCCTACTATCTAGTAAATCTTTGTAAACTCTGTAATTAATAAAATTTGACATGGCAAAAGGGCAATTTTTGAAGGCATATTACGCAGAATTGCGCACGTGCACTTTAACTAAAATATGCTTGCCCTAGTACAACTTAATTTGCAATTTTCATAGTTTACAAACTTACTTTTAATTATATATATCCTGTATCACTTATTTTAAACAGCAATTACTACTGGCGTTAATCATTTTTTGTATCGCAGAAATTGTTAAATTATTACTGAATATAATCATCACAGTGAATAAAACTATCTAAATAAATTTTTTCTGATCTTTCAAGCTAGTATGAAAATCACTATTTTCTTTAATAATAAAAATCATTAGACTGGTAAAAGGTAAATTATTTAGTGCATTTTATAGTTTTTCCTTTGCGTATAGTATACGATGGGCGACGAAAAAAGCCGTCTCTACAAATATGATATCGAATTCACTCCGAAAAATTCAAGTATTCCATAGAAAACCTCAATAAACTTGCGCCAGTTCAAATACTTTCTTTATCCTAATCAAGAATTTCGCTCGCGCAGCAATGTTTTTACGATGCGAAGGAACAGCCGCAACACCTGCCCCCGCGAAATTGAGATTGCAGCTCGCCGGTGTTCTCTCACTCTCGTCTCCTCTCGCAGCCAGATTGCCCACTTCGGACGGATGCACAGACCCCTGCATGATTAAGGAAAGTTAAAGGCAGGGGCACCGCGTTAGCCGCATCGCACCGCCCTTATGCCGCACGTGGAGAGAGGAAAACGGGGTTAGACCGGGCCGAGCGCAACTAAGCGGTGGACTACTTCAACTTTGTAATGCAATTTTGGGGTGCATTTTCGGAACAAGGGACAAAGAGAGATAGAGAGTGAGAGAGAGGGGGAGGGGAAGAGATGCAGTAGGGGACACGTTTTATGGCTATTGTAAATTGTTGTTTGAATATGCATGAATATTTTACTGTGAAATGAGAGTGGAATAATGTTTGTAAAAGTCTGTTCGTTTATACTATTATGCTGGAAAAGAGTAGGAAAGCATTACAAGTAGATTAAGTTTTAAAAATCATTCTAATTCGGGTGATCAGTTTATAAATATTGATATATTTTGAGCACTTTATCTGTGTAAAAGTATTATCTCTACATCTATCGAGATACGTATGACGACGTGAGAACATCATCATAACAGGTAACAATAGATTGGATTCATAACGGATAAAGGGAACGTATAGTAAAATATTTGTAATATAACGATGTCAAAAATTTGGTTCGCAGTCTCAACTGTCAGAGAACATATTCCACTTCTTCGTTTCCAGTTTTCGAAAGACCGACAGATTTCATTTGACATTTGACTGTCGAAGATAAAATTGGAATTTTTACGAATCGAAATCATATCTCCGTGCTTAAATTTGACTTGATTGTAGAGTCGTTTTACTCTTTGAAAGTCAGAAGAATACTGCATTTATGAGTTTGAAATTGAAAATTCAAATTCTGTAATTTTCTTTCATTTACTATATTAAAAAACTTTTTTCACTTTATAAAATTGTTCAAAGTTATAAATTCTTAAAAATTTTACAATTTTTTGGCCAAATGGATCTTTTAGAAAGTTTTTATCATCACAAATTCCGGTTGTAATACATGCAAATGACAGTGACGAAACTTTGTCCAGCTTACCGAAATTAATAAAAAGAAAATGATCAACAATTTAGAGGTCTTGAAGTACTTGACTATATAGCCCTAGCAACAAAGCAGCTGCTTCTGGGAACGTCATAATGAAATAAAGTTGTAGCGAGAGAAGGTTATCGATAAAGTTCCGTCGAGAGTGAGGGCGAAAGAGAGAGAGAGAGAGGAAGAAGTGGGAGACGGAGAGAAAGGAAGGGAGAGACAAACCCAACTACTACTACACTGCCGCCGTCACAAAGTCAAGAAGCAATTTGTCAAGGAGCGCGCCCGGCGTATAGCGCCAAGAGAAGGAGAGTAGCGAGAAAGAGAGCGCGCGACGCGCGAGGGAGTTTATTTTCTCTCTAATAACACAAGAAGTCGCAAGCAGGTGTCACACGTGGCCTCATTACACAAATGGCGCGCCGCGAGACTTGCCGTCTATAAGCGAGTTTAAGAGCGGATTTTGTTTCGCGCGCCCGACGATACTCGTTTCAAAGCTCGCCTGCAAGTATCTACCTACGTAGCTGCCTACCTACCTATCTACCTTACATCCGTGCTGATGTAATTCTTTTAGACTGACTAAGAGAGTATATATATGCATACAGCGCGTCATTACGACCCTTCCTCTATTACAAGCTCACCCGGTTACCATAAAAATCCTGACTTTATTCAGAACTACGACAAGGTAAGCGGAGGAGCCTTTCGGGTTCCGCTTTTACGAATAGCCAAAGTAAGGTCGAATGAGCGCGTTGTCGACAATGTTTTTTTTCCATTTTCTAGGTGATTCTTTATACTTAGTAGTGGTAGTGTGCTTCATAGCAACTTTATTAAACTTTTTCACCAGCGTTTTTTTTACTAGTTTCTAATTGATTCATTATATTTAGTTTTACTGAAACAAATTACATAAATATAATGTCGAATAAGATACTATGACTTGATTGTTTATATATATTTAATAAATTATTCTATCCTTGATGTAGTGATGCTTCTAAAATTCTTGGTGAAAATTGTCACGGCACTTTGACAGTTGCTACTTTGAGAAGACAGTCATGCGAATGCATAATAAGCAGGCAATTTTAAATTCAACTTCAGAACACTCTGATTCATTTCTCGGAAACTCAGCTTGCGATTAGAAATTAGCTTTGCCAGTTGCCAGAAAGTTTTAGTACAATCTACACGTGGCAAGTTTATATAGCCCCTGGCAATGCATTACGTTTGCCGGGTGGCAGTATCCAACGTGGCGTGGCCCTCACGTGGTCGCCCCCAGGAGGCCCACTAAAGGGCTACGTGAAGCGTGTAAATGTAACGTAGCTGCGTACTTGCATAACCTACATTTTACTATTGCACACTGGCAGTAAGCTTGATTTTGTCTATTAATATTCACACCGAGTTTCTGTTTTCAAGTATTCTACATGTTCTCATTAGTCATTATTTTTACTGCTAACAAAAATTTCTTAGTTAATTGATGTTTTCTTCAAAGGATTACGTAGGAAAATTAATTAACTATTCCACAAGAAAGAAGATGCGCTAGCAGATGCCAAACAATCAGCAAACGCTGTAAACAAAAAGTCTTTAAATAATTGTGCGTCGATTATATTTTTTTTCTTGGTTCTTCGTACAGAAAGTTCCACTTTTTCCGTCTCGCTTTGGAAGAGAAACAACAATTAGTACTACAGATGAAATTATTTGAAGTATTTCATAATTCTCGCAAACCATTCTTCAATTTCCACGTTCTATCTGTGCCCCGACAGCGGAACGTCCGGTGCATTCGTCGTAATTAAAATTCTAATAAGTTAAGAAACAATGAAAGGGGACAGGCGTGCAAAGACAGGGCGAAAGAGAGAGATATATAGGAAAGAGGAAGAGGTATAGAGGAGTAGAGCCGAGAGCGTTTCCAATTTGGTCAAAGTCACGAGTTTTCCCTCTCTCTTACTGTTGTGATTTCATTGTCGGCCACGAAGTTTCGGTTTACTTCTTGAGTTCCGGGTCACGGAGCGCCGCTCTACAGCACGACTTCATCCCTCTCTCTCTCTCTTTCTCTCTCTCTCTCTCTCTCTCCCTCTCTCGCTTTGCTCGTATACAGGAGCGAAGCAAAAGGAGTAAGAGGATGGGAGAGAGAAATAGCGGCCGAGCACTAACCCCGTCTGGCGCCGTTTCATTTCATGTGCGACTGCACACATTTTTAATTACCCGCCCGCGCGCTCTCCGCCTCACCCTTTCTACTCCCGTTCTCCTCCTCCCTCCTGCTCTCTTTCTCTCACTTCTCGTTTCAGCTTTTCCTCGCTCGGAGGGAAGGCCGTCGCGCCGAGACCTGGATGACAGACGAGGTGAAAGAGGATTAGCCCTGCGCCGCTCGCCCCCCCCCCCCGTCATTTCGTCAGTGCTCAATTGTGAGAACTACTCGTGCATTGGACCGAGATGAGCGCGGTACGCGCAGTTTTTCAGCGCAAGATTTAATCGATTTTTCTCCACCGCCGAAACTTTATCTGCACAATGTTCCTTGTCTGGCTGTAACGAGGCCATTCCTTTGGTTCCCACTTCGTCAATGCGAATTTCATTAAACGTGGTTCAGTTTCGGCAAAACCTCAATGTTGCTTTTGGGTGGTGGTACATATAAAAGAAGTATAAGGGAAAAGAAAAGGGCATTTTAATTTTGAGGAAGCTCGAACAATATTAATGTTTATACTCTCCAGTTTTACGGAGAGAATTTACCTTACGAGCGCTTAAACGCGCCTGCGCCACGGAAAGAAGACGATAAGTCGTGAAAAGAGACTCGAGTATACGCCACGTGGTGGTGTCGTGTTGCGAGCGCGAGAAAGAGAGTGAGGAGTGGCAACTGGACGGAGTGTCTCGACTGAAAAGACTGGGTGGAAAAAGTGATGTTTATGTAGGATTATTAAGAAATGAATTTCACTGCAGGCGACATAAGAAGTTTCTTTTGAATTTCGCGCTGACGTTAGTTTGCGAAAGTTTTTTTTATTGCTTTTTACATAATAAACTTTTTAAATTTTCCTTGTTTGTAGAAAAAGTTGACTGACTCCTTTATCTCGTTTGAAGTATTAATTAATGAATTCCCAGAAATCCTCTGAACTAAATATTTTTGTTACAATGAGATTGCTGACAATTGCTTTATCTAAATAAGAAAATATTTTAGATTCGATTTTCTAACATTCTTCATGGAACTATTTATCTCCGCAATAAAAATGATTAATTATTTAATTACCAAACCTTCAACCATTTTAAAAAGAAAAATTTAAATCCTTGAACACAAATAATTTAACAGTACTTGAAAATGTTACAAATCCTTGAATGAAATGAGAGAATATATTTTTTTAAAGTGAAAAAGACTGTCCGTTGCAGATTGTGGTTCAGGGATATATTCTCATCATCAAACTGCCCTAATGAACGTAATAGCCGAGGACCCTTGAACCAACATGCGCTCGCACATCACAAGAATCCTCAGGGGCGGCTCTCGTTTCTCTTGGATGGCGAACTTGTCAAACTCGGTTAATGAACTCTATCGCTTTACGCGCTGGGCCTGTCAATAAAGTATATTAACGTTTGAGTGTGCGCATCCAACTCGAACAGTACGGCCGCGCAGGACAGCTTCACATACGGCAAATAATGCGGTCTGTCGGGGATACGCTCTGCTCAGCTGCTGCTGCTACTGTGGCTGCAGTTGTCCTCGCCCTTTCCCTATCTCTCTCTCTCTCTCTCTCTGGTTCTGTCGCGTCTCGACTTGGCAAATAAATCACCGAAAGTGCTTGATCGAACTAACTGTATGTCCGGCTGTCCACTCTCTCCATTGAAGAGCGAAACGCACGTGCAACGGCTCGAGGATAGTTCGCAAATTCAAGGTAAATAAAGTTCATTCCGCGCGTTCGCAGCGAGGGAGGGGAAGACCGAATTTCATTTATGCTATGCGAAGTAAACGAAAGTGTATATGTGTAGGCATGAAAGAGAACTTTCTCTCTTTCTTTCTTTTTAGTTTCCTCGATTTGATAAACAGCGGCTGCTTGATCTGATTTTCTATTTCCAAAAACCAATAAAGCACGATGAGAGCATAGCGAAATTTCATTTGGAAAAGTATTCATCCACAAAATTAATTACCGCTAATGTGAAATTGCATTTTGTGTGACTGGAATATTATACAATTTAAATCTTGAAGTCTTATTATCAATAGTTATTAGTAGTGTAATTCCTACTATAGAGAGACATAACAAATGACGTCACCAGGCCCCCGCCTGTGTTATCTTATCTTTGTTTATGTAAACATGTAATTAACA